>CAJVPQ010002603.1:0-13267 GCA_910591825.1 Funneliformis caledonium
ATACTCTTGTTATAGCGAATTGGCCAATCAAATCTCTTAAAATCTTCACTATAGCCTTATAGCGAAGTTGAGGTCTAAGACATAGAGTTCGTTATAATAAGAGTTAACTGTAAAGATGATAACTTCACATATGTACTGATGATTGTATTATTTATATGATGAGAACTTCTTTTTATTTCTAAAATCTAATACAATACTTTTTTTTAGTTTGACATTAGCTTTGAAGGTATTTGTACCTTATATGACATGAGAGCAATTAAAACAGATAAGGAAATTTCTTTTAGTTCAGATCAAATTAAAGATAATATAAATAATCTGAAAGAAAAGCTTAGAAAAGATACTTCGCCCTTCTATCAATAATTATATTCTAAAGTAAATACTATATCTATTCAAAGCTTAACCTGAAAGGATTCTTTGGCCAGCTGAGTTATTAGCGATCAATCAAAAGTTATCATACAGTTATCATCAAATCTAAAAAAGGTATTTAAAGTAGATAACCATAAATTTGTTGAAGGTTCTTTGAGAATAAATATTACGTATTTTTTATATTAGAAACCTGCTTAGCAAATGATATCTGCTCCTATGATGATAGTTAAAGAGATGTGTGAAAATTTTGTAATAAGTTTTATCGATCATAACATTCAGAATATAATATCAGATAAACTAATTCATGATAGATCCTGGAAAGAATCGAAAGAAAAAATTGCGGATGCTATAAAAGAAGTTTTAATTCTTCTAGAAGATATTTGGATTAACCCAGCTTTTAATTCTGAATTTGCGAAATCGCTAAATGAAGGAACTTATCAATCAACAGTTATTCTATTGTCTATTTGAGCAACATTAAAAAATCTTCCTTTTAGACTATCCTCATTTATCAGTATTTCAGAACGACAAAGTATTGCTAGTGCAGATAGGAAAGGTGAAGGACAGATAGGAAGACGACCAGATATTATATATATAGTAAAATATTTAGATGTTTTCTTTGAGCTTATGCATATCAAATGTTCACAATTATACTGTAGTTATAGATGCCTGCCAAAACCTTCTCAAAATAATTTCATCATACCCTTTTCTATGTTTTTAATATAGTTTTGACAGTTTCAGCTTTCATTATATCGAATAGTTTTTGTCGTATCCCTTATTATGATTTTAATATAGTTTCGTCTAAGTTTTGACTGTTATTAAGGGTTTCGTCTCTCATCATTACTCATAAATAAATAAAAATAATTTTATTTTAATATGTGATTTCTTGAACCAGTTTTCAGTCCATTGTATTATATTAAAAAAATAATAAAATTATATTATAATCTACTTTTTATATAGTGAATTTTGATATAATGAATTACGTAATACTTGACTAATTAAATATATCAATTTTCCTTTCTTAACAAAGTAACTGATCAAATTCTTCAAATTCTTCACTAATTTACTATAATAAAGTTAAGGTATAGAATAGTTACTTCATTATATTAAGGGTAGATTATATAATAAATTAAAAGAAGAATAAAAATATTTACTATATTTCAAAAGATTTGACTATAAATAAAATTGCAAATCAATATCAGCTGATCTTTTTTAAAGTAATCATTATAATCTTATATTATATTAGGATTATCACCTGAAATATATAAAATATTAGCTTGTACTTTAGATCAATTTATATTTTTCTGATTTTTGCTTTTGATTCATATAAACAAATAGTAAAACTATTATAATTTTTTTTCTTAAAATTTGATATTAATAATTTATAATACTTACCTTCTCTAAGCAATAAAAAATTGTATTTCTGAAAAAACCTGATATAATAACTCTTCTGGTATAGATTTATCTTATTGAGAATGTTTAAAAATTATAGCAACTTCACTCTTATTTAAAGGAGAAATAGCTATTTGTTTATCTAGTCTCTATCTTACAAGTTATATAAATTATTATTTAATTACCTATCATAACTTATAGAATTTCTCTTGATTTAATATATTTGCTTAATAAATTACAGAATATTTAGATAAATATCATATAATAGTATAAACTCTAACTTTAACAAATTATACTTTATAATCTTTTTCATTAATTGTTCATATTATTATAATAAATTTAATGATTTATTATTCAAGTTCCTTTTCATTATTAATTTCTTCAATTTTTCCATTAAATTTATATCTTTTTGAATCTTTTCTATTTATATAACCTAATTGTTGATAGACTTATTAGCTAAAGGACAATGGCTATAATTAACTATTACTTATATTTCTTTAGTATTAGATTCATTATATTTAAAATTGGTTAGATAAATATAAAATTTAAATCTTACTAAATATTATTTAGAAATAGATAGCTTTAAAAGATAATATATCTTTATAATAATTTTTATTTGCTTTTGGTATAATAAAAAAATATATAAAAAATAAAAGGAAGAAGGAAAAAAAAAAGTAAAATTATATTTTATTATGATTAAGATTGAATAATTATGTTATAACTTCACAGGTAATTATTGATTACTCATAAAATTACTATCAATAAAAAATCTTTAAGATAATTGATAGATTTAAATTCATTATATTATAAATTTATTATATAAAGAGTTAACTAAATTTAGAGTTCTGAATGAGTCAAATTGAGTCAAGTTTAAAGACTAACTCTATTTGACTCATTTTTTTAAGTTGAATCAAGTCAAGTTTATTTTATAAAATCTTTCAATTTGATTTGATTTGAGTTATATAAATTTTAAACTCGACTCAATTTGACTTGACTTGAGTTTAACTCAACTTGATTTTGACTTGAATTTATTCAAGTTGAGTCAAGTTCAAATCAAGTTTTGAGTCAAAATTTAATTAACTTATAAATATTTAAATAAAAAAATTTATTTTAAATTATATTATATTTAAGTTTTATATATTATTTATTTAAATCAAAATCATAAAAAAAAAATAAAACAAAATTAATTATTTTAAAAAACATTAAAAATAAAAAAAATTGTTTTTTCTTAAAAATAATTTTTCACCAAGTTTTAGAATTTCATACTTCTGTAATATCAGTAAGAATGTTAGTAAACATTCTTAAAGAAGTCTATCCAATCTAAGAAGAAGAAATTTACTAACCAGTAGGTTTCCAAGATCCAAAGAAAGTTGATCCTAAAAAAAGAGAAGAAAAAGAATATTAGTAAATATTCTCAATATAGATGAAGGACGAAACCCCTTAATAATAGTCAAAACTTAGACGAAACTATATTAAAATCATAATAAGGGATACGACAAAATCCATTCGATACGATGAAAGCTGAAACTGTCGAAACTATATTAAAAACATAGAAAAGGTATGACGAAATTATTTTGAGGAGGTTTTGGCAGGTATCTATAGTTCTCAAAGAAGCCTACCTAATCCAAAAAGAACAAGAAGGAGGAATTAATTTACTTATTAGTAAGTTTCTAAGATTCAAAGAAAACCAGTCTTAAAAAAGAGAAGCAAAAAAGAATGTTAGTAATATTCTCAAAGAAGCCTATCCAATCCAAAAAGAAGGGACTCACCAGTAATTCTCAAGATTCAAAGAAGGCTGATCCTAAAAAAAAGAAGAAAAAAGAATGTTAGTAACATTTTCAAAGAAGTTTACTCAATCCAAGAAGAAGAGAACTCATGTATCAGTAATTCCTAAGATCTAAAGAAGGCTGGTCCTAAAAAAGAGAAGCAAAGAGAACATTAGTAACATTCTTAAAGAAACCCACCTAACCCAAAAAGAAGAGAGCTCACATACCAGTAATTTTTAAGATCTAAAAAAGGCTGGTCTTAAAAAAGAGAAGCAAAGAAAACGTTAGTAACATTTTCAAAGAAGTCCACTCCAACTTAAGAAGAAGAAAACTCACTTATCGGTAAGTTTCTAAGGCAATTTCAATAAATAATATAAAAAAAAAATTAAATATATAAAATAAAATAAAAAAAATAAAATTGAAAATTGAAAAAAAAATAAAAAAAATAAAATAAAATGGAAAAAAAAAATATTTAATAAATTAAAAAAAAACAATTAATAAATAATATAAAAAAATTAACTGGTTTTAATTGACCCAAAAAAGGAACCACTAATGTCACAAAGGCAAGAAAAGAATGACAGTAAATTAGATATGTCAAGATTTGCTTTACGTTAGGGCTACTTATATTTTTGTTAGAATACTAATAATTTCCAGAAGAGGGGGGAAATAATATTAAAAAATTATTAAAAAAAAATAATAAAAACCAGGATTGAAAAATAATTAAATATTTTGAAGAGGTGGGTGAGAAAATAAAAATAAAATAAAATAAAAAAGCGGGGAGTGTGAGAATTAAAAATTAAATAAAAAAAAGAATCAATTTAAAGAAAAAAAAAGAAAATAAATCAATTGATAAATTGATCGATTTAAAACATACTAGTCTATTTATCTTTAAAAAGTAAGACTTACTTATATAATATCAAATCAATCTATTTTCGTTAATAATTAGTTAGTTTAGTAGTCTTTTTCTTAGTTTGCTAAATTGGATTGGATTATTATTATTTCTTTCTTTTTTTAGTATGGGTTAGTTTTAAAGAATTAAATTGGTTAGTTAAGTTGGTTAAATGATTAATAATTAATTTATATCTTTTTTATATGACTAATTATTTTTTTTTAGAATTTCAGGCTGTTACAGTATCAGTTCAGTAAAGGCATTTAGAGATTACTAATTATTTTTTTTTAGAATTTTAGGCTATTATGATATCAGTTTGGTAAAGACGTTTAGAGATTACTAATTATTTTTTTTCTAGAATTTTGGATTGCCGCAGTATCAGTTCAGTAGAGCATTTATAAATTATTATACTAAAATAGTAAAATCAATTTTTTCAAAAATTTTTATTTAAAGACTTTTAATTCATAATTTATTTGAATAGAATCCAAAGTATAGGAATAATCTTTTTATAGTTTTAGGATCAGATTATTTCTCCTATGCAAGTTTTTTTATATAAATAGATGCAATTTTCAGTAAGATAAAGCTGAATTTTGTATTTATTTTATTTTTTTCTTTTCTTAATACAATTTATAAGATAAAGTTGTAAATTTGTATTTTTTTTTTTTAAAACAATTTTTTTTTTAGAAATCAACATTATGACTACTTAATTAATTAGAATTAAAAAAAATAAATCTTCTTTAGCTTTAATGAAAATAAGAGTAATTTTAAATTATTTATACCTTTTAACAGATCCTTTACTTAATAAACGAATGAAAATAATATCATCATATAATAATAGTAATTTAAGTGAGCTTTTTACTTCTATTTTTGTCTTTACCTCTACCTCTGCCTCTATATATACCTTAAACTCTGCTTTTATCTCTATACCTATTTCCACCTTTACATCTGTTATTATAGATAAAAATGATTAAAAAATAGTAAAAAAATACAAACAAAAAATTGAAGAATTAGATATTAGATTTATAATTCCTTTAAACGTTGAAAATAATATAAAAGGATTATAAACTTTAATTTTAAAATATGATAATATTAAAAAATATCCTATCAAAAATTATTTTAAGATAAATAATAACACTAAAAATTGTTTTATTTATCAATTTATAAATAATGAATTAAATTTTTATGTATCCAGTTCGTTTAGGAATGAAATCTGAATTTATAGCAAATAACTAAAAGTTTTCTTTGTAAGTTATAAAAGGTAATTCTAATGATTTAGAACTATCTGGTTATGTTAGTCAAAGTGAAGAAAAAATTGGTTAGGTTGCAAATAATCTAATACAAGCAATTTTATCATTGTATCAAAAAATTTTTTAGTGAATGTATAAGAATTGCCAGACTAGAAGCATTAGGATTTGAAAATGAAAAAAATACTTAAACAATTAGTTGTAGATATTGAATTTTAACCATTTTATTTTCTATAAAAAAACTATTAGTAATGGTTTATGGTTTAGGTAGTTCATCACATGAAGAATTTATGGGAGTTGATCCTAGATATGTATTATCTTTATCATATAAATATAACAAAAAATAAAGTATTTATATACAGAAAATTATAAATGTGAGTTGTATTATTGAAATTTAGTATAATAATAAGCAAGTAAATAAATATAAGAAAGTAACACTATTAGAAGTTTAAAAAAAATAAATATTTTGAAGAGCATGAATAGCAATATATTATTTGGATTAGATCATATTATAATATAAATAAAATTACATCAACTGCATATTCTAATTTGTAAATAATCACAATAGACTAATAAAATTATTATGTATGAAATTTATAATTATTATCTCAAACAAAGAACTATTAGTAATATAAAATGGTAAAGATTTTTTATTACTTGGTATAATTATCTAAATAATATCATTGAATTACAGATTGCATTAGAAAAAATCTATCCTATAAATCATAATTTGAGTAAACATAAATGGCATTTAATGTTAAGTTCAGTAGGATATATAAATATAATACCTTTTAAACGTGATATATCTCAAGTAAGTATATTATAATTTAGTATATTACTTTGATAATTACTTATTATTATAACCTAATTTTATTTTTACCGTACTGTTCTGAAATTAAACAACCCCTGAAAATAAGTAACTAACAAATTAATATAGATCTGAAAATAAGTAATCTTTAAATTTCTATAATAAAATATAATAAAAAATATTAATAAAATGTTAAATGCACTTAATAAATTTGATTTTTTATTATTTTCTGTAAAATTTATTTTATTTATTATAAACCATTATATTATTACTATTTTTATTAAAATCTACATTTATTCATTATCATCAATATTGTTAATAATATTATTATTATTTATATCATTATCGATGTCACTATCATTATAAACACTATCAATATCATTATCAAAATCAATGATATGGGACCTTTGCAATAGAAAGGGAGGAAACTCAAAAAAAAATAAAAAATGAGTTAATAATAAATCTAAACAAATTATAGTATTTGAAACATTTTTGGCTTATAAACTAAAATTTTAATTTTTTTAGAGTTTCCTCCCTTTTTATTGCAAAGGCCCTATATCATCACCAGAATCTTCACTTTTGGTAATATTATTATCTGATTTATCAATAGTTAAAATTTTACAAGTCTTAAAAGACCCTATAATTATTTTATTTGGGATTCCTTCTCAAGTATAATTTTATTCACCTATAAATATCAGATAACTTAGCACGATAAAGGTTTCCTGATGTAGTAACTCCTGCACTACCTTCTGCCATTCAAATATGCCATTCCTTATGAAGATTGTCTTTAAATGGCTTATTAATAGTTACATCAAGTAGTTGACATATGCTAGTTAAACCATCTGAAATAACCACTAAATCAATACTAATATTACAAAACTTAATTTTAACTGATTCTTCAAAATGTCTTCTGAAAGAATCATATACTATCATTGTTGGAGCATTATTAATTCTTAGATTATCATTAATAAAATCTACATATTTCTTTATTAAAATAACATCTATCCATCCATTTTGCTGAAACTAAACAATAACACTAGATGGAATCTGTTCATCACGAGATAACCGTTTCCTTTAAAAATACAAATTGGTGAAAATTTTGTTTCATCTATAATATAAAAAATTAGATAAGTAAAAAAAGCTAAAAAAAATAATTGTCAAACAATTCATACCTGCGGCATATGTCAAAATAACTGTAAATCGATTTTTCTCATTGTCAGTTCTATGAATATGAATTGTTTTTTCACCTATATTATCAATAGTAAAGTTTCCTATCATATCAAACCAAACAGGAGTTTTATCTATATTAAGAATATTGGATAACTCAAATATTTTTTTCAGTCTTAAGGCAGATGATAAACTGATAAAAGTTTTTTAATAACTTGTCAGTTTGTAATGGAAGCTTTTGTGAAATTTTAGTACGCTGACGTTGAGAAAGATTATATCTCTTCATAATGCAAATATCTAATGGTTTGATATTTTAAATTCATTTGTTAAATCTCCATAAAGATTTATTATAGCAGGTTCTTTTAAAATATTCAGCATCTTAACTCACGCAATTGTATATGAAACATCTAATCCCTGCTTTCTCTGTTCAATAATCTAATTATATAATTTTTTTTTAGCTTCTGGGTAAAAACATTTTTGACCAGAGCCAACTCGTTTGCTATTTTAGTTTAGTTTATTTACCCATTTTTCTTTTGACTTGACCCAGCGACTAATCATACTTTTATCAAATTCAAAAGTATTTGCTGCTTTAATTATTCTATTTTCTTTAGCATAAGTGACAACTTATCTCTTTTACTCAATAGTATATGAATTGTAGCATCGTTTAACTATTTTTTTATAATAGCACTTAAACGATTTTGCTTTTTTTTAAGGCGGCATTTGTGTAAATTTTTAAACTGGTTTATTAACAAGTTCATAATTTATCATTATTGTGCGTGATTAAATTTAATCGCGATATTATATTATGTTTTACAAGTGATCTTTATGATATTTGACGTTTAAATGTACGGCTTTCTTGCAAATAAACTAGCATTCCTAATTCATAACCGAACAGATCAAATTTCTTTTTAAATTCAGTTAAATTTTTTATTTTTAAAAGTACCTGAAATTAAACAACCCTATAACAAAAAAAGGTTATCTAATTTCAGAATGGTACAGTATTTTTATTTAAGTTTAAATTTTGGACTAAATCTATAGATACTACAAGTGATTGAAATAATATAATCGCACTTTATCAATTGGGATTTTTAAATCTTTTGCCAGAAAGTATCAAGAATTCAACTAATATTTTCTGGAAATTATTTATTGAGAGTTTTAAACAAAACAAAAGAGAGATAATAGAAAGATGCATATTTTGTCTATAATAGCACAAAATTTTACTTATCAAAAATCAAATGAAAAATTAGGAATAATATAATATCATTTATTTATTTTTTCTTTAATTATAATATTTTATAATTACATTAAAATAATTTAGTTTACTATTTTCTATACAGATTTCAAATACTACTATTAATACAGTAAGAAAGTTTAGACGAATCAATAGACCTGAATATTCAATTATTGATAAACCAAAAATATTCTGGATTTATATTTAACTGAATAAATGAAAAAAAAATTTGATAATTTTTTTCTGATAAAACTAATGTATCTATAAGCTTTTATAAAGTTGATCCTAAATCTGATCTTCTGATATTATATTTATAAGATTAGAAAAAGCATTGTAGAAAAATTTTCTGAGGAATATTCTAATAGAATGAAAAGAACTACTTTTATAACAAGATTTCAGATGATTCATTTAAATATCGTAAAGATTTAGGGGGATTATGTTTAATTTGTTCTCAATATAGATATAATGTATTTGCAGAAATTTTAGACAAATTGTTTTTTTATGTCAAAGATATTGTATATCAAGTACAAAATTTTTATTATTTATAACAATAAAATATTTATTTATACCAATTATACTTTTTATTAGAAAATTTTATTACATGAATTAGAAATATTACAATATCATATGAAAAGAAATTTTGAACATGAACTTTATATAGGAAGTAATAAAAGTATTGCACATGATAATTGTATAGATCATTATTTATTATATGCTTTTAAATATGTACTAAAGATCATAAAAATCAGTATACAAATTATTTATAATTTTACTATTTTTTTGATAAATTATATTCAGTTTTTTCATCTGAAAAATATGAATTTTTAGAAGATCAACAAAAATGGCTTTCTTATTATCTGACACATCAAATACAAAAAGTTTACCTAAATGCACAGTTTAATGCAAATTTATTAAAATTAGATAGTAAAGATGCATTATTAGTAGTAAATTATAAGATGTGTATCTTATCAAAGACTACACATAAGATAAAACAAGAATTTTTTGAAAAAAAAGGCTTGACTCTTCATACTGTTTTGATGTACAGTGGCTATCAAAATAAACGCAAGTGTGATTGGTTACCTTTGAACGGCTATAACTCATCAACCACAAATGCTAGAAACATGATCTTGTACTTGTTTTAAAGCCCAAATCTTGAAGGATATCCTGGCGAAATCTAGTATCAAGTTAATAATTCCAATTTTGAGTAACTTAGCGATCTACATCAAAATTTATTACATAGTAAAATTCAGTATAGAAAAATTTTTAAGCATACTAGCTACTACAAAACTAACATTAGATTCTGATTCTCCCAGTGCAGCGATTCCAACAAGCTAAATTTTGTGAATCAGACCAGCTGATCAGGAATTATCACGCAGTAAATATTAGCAAATTATTATATAAAAAGTAGCTGAATCCTTTTTATATAATAATTTGTAGATCTTTGCTATGTGATAATTCCTGATCAGCTAGTCCAATTCCCACAAAATTTAGCTTATTAGAATCGTCATACTGGAGAAAATCGGAATCCAGTATCATTTTTGTGGTAGCTAGTATGCTTAAAAAATTTTTCTATATCTAAACTTTACTATGTAATAAATTTTGATGTAGATCGCTAAGTTACTTGAAATTGGAATTATTAACTTGATGTTAGATTTTACTAGGATATCCTTTAAGATTTGGGCTTTAAAACAAGTACAAGATCATGTTTCTAGCAGTTGTGGTTAATGAGTTATAGCCGTTCAAAGGTAACCAATCACACTTGCGTTTTTGGTAGCCACTGTATTACATAATCATAACTTTATTATATTAATTTTGATTTCAAAAGTATTGTACTATGAAAAAATTACATATAAAGAAATTTTTTAAAAGTTATAAATTAAGTAATACTCAAATTTAAATATATTAAAAATCTGATTACAGGCTTTAAATTGATTTAAAATTTTGATTTTATATCACTTTAATTATTCAGGTATCATGATCTAAAAATTAAAAATAAAGTGGTATAATAATTATGAAAGTCACTGTATTTATATCACTGTTAATATAATAAATTGTAAAGTTATTTTTGTATTGAAATTTCTTTATGTAAAAATAGTATTATACAGATTTAAGTTTACAAGCTTTTCTTTTTTATACATATAAATAAAACAATCAGTTTTTTTATATTTCAAATTAAAGAAAAAAATATATTATTAAAATATATTGAGAATTTATTTTAATAAATAATTTATAAATAAAAATTCAGAATAGGTATATTAAAATCAGGAAAATTAAAATATTTACTAATGTATAACTTATTATTTTAGTAATCTAATTACAAAAAGTCTGAATTTAATATTAAATAGCTAAATATATTTTTATAATTGGAATAATGAATCTAATTTTAAAATAACTATTTAATTATATTATATAAAAGAAAAATTATAACAAATACTAATAGAAATTTTTTTTAGAAATTAAATTAAATCTGAAAATTTAACAATTAATTTTAAATTTATTTTATGTGTTATATATCTAAAAAGAATATAAATTTAATAAGCATGAATTAGATGTATAATATTATATTAAAGGTAGTTAATGTAATATAATTCATATAAAAATTATAAGTAAATATAATTTTTATTGTTATTTTTTATAATCAAATATTAAAATAAAATATTTTTATATTAGTATTAATTATAGATAAAATTACCAAATAGAAAAGCAAATAAAGTAACATTTGTTACTTTATATTAAAAGTAAGATCCTTTCTTATTAGTACTTCAAAAAATATGTTAAATATATATATATATTAGATATATTTTAAATGTATACTTACTAATAACAAAAAACTTTTAATAAAGTTTTTTTTATAATTTCTAATGAATTTATTTATAAAGAATTAAAATAAAATTTAAATGTAATATTTAGTTTTTCTATATACAGTCAACTCTTGTTATAACGAACTCTATGTCTTAGATCTCAACTTCACTATAAGGCTATAGTGAAGATTTTAAGAGATTTGATTGGCCAATTCGCTATAACAAGAGTATTTTTATTATATTTGTTCAAAAAATTCGTTATATCAAGAGTTCGCTATATCAAGAGTTGACTGTATGTAAATATCTTACTGCATAAGTATTTATTAAATCATTTTTATTTTTAAAATTATATAAATAAAGTATAATATAAAAAAAGAAAAAAAATTTTATATTATTATTAATACAATAATTATTTATAATAATATATAGGTTGATAAGTATATATTAATAGTTATAAAGCTTCTTTACTTATAAATTTAATAATTTAATTTATCTAAAATGTTTAAATAAATTGATAAATTTTTAAATGATAAAGAATTTGTCAATATAAGTTTATATAAAACTAATATCAAAATATAAAATCTATAAATACTTATAAAATACTAAAAAAGTATTATCCCTTAAAGCGTAGGTATAAATTGACTATAAAATATTATAGAAAAATTATAATATTTTAATATCTTGTGATTATAAAAAGATGAAATAAATTTTATTAGATTTTTCATATTAAGATCTATTTAATGATAATATTTTTAAATTTTTAAAATTAATAATTATCAATATATATTAATTTTTCAATTTTTCAATTTTTTAAAATAACTTAATATTTAATAATTATAAGAAAATAAATAAAAACTCTTTCTGCTAATCTTCTTGACCAAATGTCTTTAACAATTAGAAGACAGAGTACGTATAGAAAAAAATCTGAACCTTACAATAAAAATATTTTGAACTTTTCAGATAACAATAAAGAACCTAATAATTTAACCTCTAATAAGCACGGAAAGAACAAAACTGATAATACAGTTACTAAAATTACAAAAAGACAAAAAACTGAAATTCCAAAACTTAATATCACTCTAACAGTCACAGAAACTCCAAATACTACTCAACTAACACCAACTATTACGTAAACTACTCCTATCGCTTCTCACAATAACTTTATTTTTGAAGACTCTGAAGTCTATAAAATGAAAATAAATTCTACTAAGAAAATTTCAAGTTCCTCTTCACAAAAATCTAGTATAAATGATTTTATACATGTAAAATACACAACAGATGATACTACTAAATCTTTAGCTACCTCCACTACTGATAAAGGAAAGAATAAATAACTCTTTTAGGCTGATCAAGTTGAAAATAATGTAAATGATTCTAACCAATTACATGATAGCAATGCGAAAGATACTTCCTTTAATATTATTATTTTACTAACATATTTTTTTACATCTAATACCTTATAAAAAATTTGCATACATTTTTTCATTATTATAAATAAGTTTTGTATACGTTTTTTGAAATTCTGTAATACATTTCCTTATATTTTATAAGGAATTTTTTTTAGCATTTTTTTTATAAAAAATGATGTATAAGGAATTGTTAATTA
>CAJVPQ010002604.1:0-13264 GCA_910591825.1 Funneliformis caledonium
GATTGATTTAAAATATAAATAATTATTCATAAATACTTTTAACTTTAATTGCATTTCTTTTTAAAAACATTATACGTTGAAAAAGTTCTGAATTCATTCCAGATCTTTTTGCTGAAAATAAATTTTTTGCATCAGAAAATAACCTTTTTGATGGTGTTGATATGAGATTCTTGAGGCTAAAAATATATTAAATAATTAATTAATACTAAATTATTATATTTAAATAAATAAATTATTATTTATTTAATTTATTTTTTAACACATAATTTTGCTTAATTGTTTTTTTAGTTATTTGATACTTACTACTTAAATGGTCTATTAAGATGCCTGTTGAACTTCTATGCTGATATTTTTTATCACATATTTTACTTGTGATAACCTCTACTTAATATGTCATTAGATATAAACCAATCCTATATCCAACTTCTTTTTTGTGACCCTTTTCTTTTTTTTGAATTTTATTTGAATTATTTTGATTATTTTCAACAAAACTTGAATCCATATTTATAAATTTATTAAAAATTTATTAAAAAATATAAAAACTTTTTACAAAAAAAAAAAAAAAAAATAATTAAAAAAAAAAAGAAAACGCATATGAAAAAAAAGGATGTATAAATAAAAAAAAAGGAGTATGTGTAACAAATATTTTTATAAAATAACTAATCTTTTTTAAAGTTAAATAAAACAAAACTTTATATAGAAATTTTATAGAATATCTTAATTACAAAAGTAGATCTATCCTTTTTTAATTAGCCATTTAAAGTGTGTGTAAATTTTACGTCAAAATCAAAAAAATATTTATAATATCATTTTTGAATCAAAAAAGTAAAATTTATCTATTCCTTTTATAATCCAAGTTGAAATCACAGTCCAGGAAGACGTTACCTAAAGAAAAAAGCAAAAGAAATGATAATGGTATTTCAAAGGCAAAGAAGAAACAAAAATAATTCCTCACACCACTTACCTTCATAGTTCAAGCTAAAATTCAGGTCTAAAAAGGCGTCTTCTAAAGAAAAGAAGCAAAAGAAATGTTAATAGCATTTTAAAAACAAAGAAAAATAAAAAAAAATCACAAGAAAAGAAGCAAAAGAAATGTTAATAGTGTTCCAAAGATAAAGAAACAAAAACAATCTCCCACACTACCTTACCTTTATAACCCAAGCCGAAATTCAAATCTAGGAAGGCATCCCTTAAAGAAAAGCAAAAGGAACGTTTTAATGACATTCCAAAGATAAAGAAACAAAAACAATTTTCATACTACCTTACTTTTATAGCCCAAGCAGAAATCCAGGTTCAGGAAGGCATTCTCTAAAAAAAGGAAGCAAAAGAAACGTTAATGGCATTTCAAAGACAAAGAAGAAATAAAAACAATTTCTCACACCACTTATCTTTATAGTCCAAGCCAAAATCCAAGTCCAGAAAAGCGTTCTCTAAAGAAAAGAAGCAAAAGAAACATTAATAGCATTCTAAAGACAAAGAAAAATAAAATAAAACTACAAGAAAAGAAGCAAAAGGAACGTTAATGGCATTCCAAAGATAAAGAAACAAAAATAATTCTTACACCACCTTACCTTCATAATCCAAGCCAAAATCTAAGTCTAAGAAGATGTCTCCTAATGAAAAACAAAAAGAACATTAATGGTGTTTCAAAAATAAAGAAACAAAAACAATCACTACATCACTTTACCTTTATAGCCTAAGTAGAAAACCAGTCCAGGAAAGCGTCCTTTAAAGAAAAGAAGTAAAAGGAATGTTAGTGACGTTTTCAATGATAAAAAAAATAAAAACACTAACTTACCTTCATAGCCCAGCCAAAATCCAAGTCCAAGAAGGCGTTCTCTAAAGAAAAGAAGTAAAATGAAAATTAGTAACATTTCCAAGATAAAAAAAGGAAGAATTTTGACACTTACTGTTTGAATTCAAGCTGTTCAAGTCAAAATTTGAAGTAAAAGGTTCAGGAGAAGAGAGGGTGAGAGGGGAGAGAGAGAGAGAAAGAATGTGTGTGTGTATGTATGTGTGTATGTGTGTATGTATGAGTAAGTAATGTAATATGTAGATTTAATATTATCATTATTGTAAAAAAAAAATAAAAATAAAAAAAATTTATGCTTATCTAAATCAAATTGACCATCCAATTTGTTCACTGGATATCTAATGATCCATCCGGTCAATCTGGTGATATAAACGGATCAATCTGAATCTGATCAAATTTCAGATAGATGACCAGATATCCTGATTGATCAGATTCAGAACACACCTTTACCATATACCCTATATATAAGGAATTGATTGCTTAATTTTTTTGCATTATCACCAGAAAAATTATTCGATATGCTGTGTCAGACTTTTGCTGTATTATAGCATATGATGAGATTCATGTGAATAATTTTACTGTGTCTATTATATGCGTGATGATGATTAGTGATTTTTTTAACAAAAATCAAAATGTCTATATATAACAAAAAGAGTAATACGTCCATTTTATTTTGAAATATCTATAAAAGTGGGAAAATTAATTAATGTCATGATAGCATATTTCAAGATTCTAGCTGAATAATAAACCAACTCACTTTATTATTACTTTACAGAAAATATGATTAGAAATATTGTTGATTTTTATTTTACTTATACAAGGCAGATAAAAGGATTCACTAGCTAGAACATCACTATTTATATAATTTGCAGGATCAATTTTGTTATATGCTTTTGGAAAAAATTACATTAATATGATTGCATTACGAGAATCTAATCAATAGACTCTTCTTAATATAACAATAAAAGAATTTAATACTATCCATATGTAAAGATCATCAAGGGGTCCTTTTACAATAGTATACGTAATAATTTTGAGAATATGTAAGAAAGTTTGAGAATAAAAGTCTCTGAATCTTTGCTGACAATCTTATTGCTTAATAATTTGCTGATCTAGATTTCTGTTAGTATCTAAACATTTTTTATTTGCAATACATTGAGCTAAAATAAATTACATAGTATAGGACTAGCTTTGGGTATATAATGTTATTCTATAATTGTAGACTATTATACACAATTATTTTTTCAAACAATATTTCTCTATTCTAACTTAAGGTAAAGAAGACATATCCACAATACATGCTATATCATATGATAATTGTGAAGACTCTTTACACTTTCAACCAATAAAAGCGGGATCTATCAGTTAATCATATGATAAACTTTAATTTCAATAACATATTTAGAAAAATCTTGGCAAAAATTTTCTAATATCAACTGCATATCCAATTTCAGTTTTTTTTGCATAAACCACTCATGAGATTCGAAAAAAAAGAAACAAAATAATATATGAATATTTTTTCTTCATAATTCTTCTGATCTAAGTCACAATCACGAACTTAAGTTTATTGCTTAAAGTGTTGCAGGTAAAACAATATTTTAATTTATCTTGAGATAGCAACTTCACTAATTCAGGATTATAAGAGAACTGATTCTCATTTTCACAGTACCATGAGCCATGTAATCCATAATTCTCATATTTTTGATTGCAAATAGGACATAATGAGCTTCACAGCTGAGGTGATACAAAATTATAATTATTAATCTCTCTAAAACTATTTCTGAATTTCAAATATGAAAAGTGCTCTAACACAGATTTGATAATTAACTCTTGATCAGGTTTGGCTTCGAAAGTGATAGGTCCTTTTTTTTCACATTGCTCAAAAAAAGATAAATAGGATACTTTATTTTCTGGCTTTGAATTTCTGAAAAGATAAGCTTTTAATAATTACTATGATTCATTTTCAGTTTCTTTTTTATATCTTTTGTATAAATTAGAATGAATCTTATCTGTCAAAACGCTTGGTAATCCACTTAATTTGGCATGCTAATCCAGATATTCAGGAGTTAATATTTTATCAAACTTAGTCATGTCTAAATTTTATATGATTGTGAGTCAGTTTAAATCCCTTTTATTCTCATATTTATTCGAAAAAAAAGATTAAAATTCCATGATAGAAAGCTTACTAATATTTTTTATCATATTTCTAAGAAAATAGTTAGGCCATCTTTCAAAGTATCCATAGTATAAGAAAGGATAATAAGACTATGCAACTATCTCAATTTCACGCTGTTCACATTTAATAAAATAGGATCTGGCTTCATATCTATCTTCTATACCTTTCTCATCATCATGATCTAACTTGCATAATAAACATAAAATCTCATCAGTAATTCCATAATAATTAACATTTTCACTACTAAATTCTCTATATAAATTAAAATATTAATCTAATACTTTGTTGTGAAAATAGGTGCAGTCATAGATTGACTGAGATGCAGTTGTCACTTGCATCTTTGATGCATCAGTGTCATTATAATTTATATTATTTGTATTGGTAGCTTTTGGAAAGAAATTATTTATAATGTCCTGGATCTGATTATCAGATAAATTCGAGATGATATTTGCATTACAGTTAATTATTTGAATTCTATTTATTTCTATTCTATCAAACAATATATAGATTTTTTTTAGCTTTGAAAGTTATTTTACGTAAGTTTACATCAATAATATGAGTTTGATTTTGCTATACATCAATATTTTTGCTAATTTGTCATTAACACCATTCTTAGACTTAACATTCCTGACTCGATCCTTATATGCTTTATAGTAACAATACCAGCATAAAATCTCCTTACGTCTAAGCTTAATTACTACTCTAAATAGATTAACTATATTCTGTGCTATAACTTCACTAGATTTTATAAAAATTGCTTCTAAAGAGAGTTTAGAAATCTAAATATCAAATGCTTTATTAATCTTACCATCACCAACTTCAGTGAAGGATAGCTCTTATCTCAAATCTTGCTCCACTTTTAATTATAAGGAATTTTTTGACACTTTATCTCTGTGTTCTCAGAAGCTAGAGCTTGTTTGTCTGCCATAGGCGATTTTACTGGCAATGTTCCAGTAGATGATTTGTTACTAAAGGTAACTGACTTATAGGCTGAAATTGATTCTTTGACTACCTATTCTAGAATAGTTATAAGTTCAGCACTAGTCATAAAGAGGTCTTCCTTACAGTAAGTCAAGTCTGAAGTAACAGAGAATGAGTCTTTAGCAATTATCTTATCCTAAACCTTCTTTTCTCATCTGCTCTCTCTAATTTTATCACTAATGCTTTTCTTATTTATCTTAATCAAGAAAATGTCTATTTCCTTTTCTTCTGATGTCTTAGCATCATCATTATTTTGCTAGTTTAACACAGAGCTAGATAAATTAACATCTGATATGGTTTGCTCTACAGACCTCTTTGATATTGGTTCTTTATGTAGCTGATCATTCACTACCAAGGAATCCTATTCCACTATAACTAGTCTAGCCTCAAGCTCTATATTTTTTTGCTCTAATTTCTCAATTCTAACATCATGCCTGACATTTTTCTCAATAATCTGCTTCAGCTTCACATTCTCAGCTTTAACTTCTATAAACTTTTTCCTGATCTCAACTAAGAGCCTAGAATTTACCTCTTTTAATGAATCAATAGATTATACGTTTAACATGATTGATAACACTTGTTTACTATACTAAATATTCAAATTAAATAATAAAAAATCACGTGTCTATTCTAATTTGGAATGCAGATTACTTTTGCCAAGAAAAAATTTATTATTACATGTAAAAAATAAATACAAAGGTCTGGACTAAACCCATGATACATATTATTTTTTGATAATTTTTTTAATTCTAACCCTCTTGCTAGCTGAAAAACTATCTGTATTAATATGATCTTTTAACAATTTCACAATAATATTAATCACCCTTTTCACGTTGCTATGAAGTAATTCAGGATTTTCTTTAACAACTGATTTTGTGAAATTAATCTGGTATTCTACTGCCACTTGTATAGTAAATACCATCTAGAGTATATATTATAAAATGTTACTCTATACCTGTAGTTATAATACTATAGATATAATCAAAATAGTCATTCCTAAATACTTGATCTGCAGTCCGTTTCTTTTTATTTATTTAAAATGCTTTATATCTTGCTATTAGGAAGGAAAAAGTTAAGGAGATACAAGATGCAATTAGTATTATCATCTGATGCTGAGTTTCATGAAAGCATATGCAAATGGAATTTTCATACCTTTTATATAGAGAGGATTCTAAAGGGATTAGATCTACTAGAAAGACATATAGTTAATTTCACTTCTAGTGATCTCAAAATTCCAAAGTTCTCAGCATTTTATAACATATGCTTTGTTAGCATTATTTTCTTATATAGTAGGTCCTGTATTATAATTAGTCACTTTTTTACATTTTTTCACATATGTTTGGGAAAAAAATAATGAACAAAAGTTAATATGTTTTCTTTTTCAAATATATCAGTCAGTGGACATGTCAGGTGATCAGTATGGCAGTTGATTTTAATTAGAGGATCAATATCATATTGATCACTTTTATAGAACAGTTTTTAGCTTAAATAAAAATATTTTTCAAAACAATATATGCTTAAATTTTGCATATAGCTTTACATTATTTTGAAGCTATAGTATGCTAATTTTTATTAAAATCAAATCATTATTGAACAACTTTTAATATAAAAAACTTATATGATAAACAAAAATTGCTAAACTTGATGGATATTCCAACATATAAAAATGTTGTTTTACTATAGTTTGTAATACTAAGATAAATAATACGAGAAAATAATAAGAAAACATTCTTGTTTTTATTTAAATAAAAGAAGTTTTAAGTAACTTGCATCTTGGGTTTTAAATTATCTATAATTTTGAAAAAAAGAAAATACAAACTGCTAATGTCAGAATAAAAAAATGAAATTTCTTTTTCTCCACCTTTTTTATTCTTTGAAGACTTGTCAAAATAAAAAAAATAAAGCTTCTTTCCTCTCCACCTTCATTTTTTGTAGACTTGCCAGAATAAGAAAATGAATTTTTCTTTCTTCTACCTTATCAAGAAAATAAGCTTTCTTTTCTTCTTCACCTTCGCCTTCATTTTTATAGATTTGTTAGAATAAGAACAAGAAAATACAATTTCCTCTTCTCTACCTTTATTTTAGAAGAATATAATAATAAAATAAGTAGTAATAACGAGTTTGAAGGATAGTTTAATGAAATACTCAACAATGATAACAATGATAATATTAATGATATAGACTTTGAAGATTTTGAAGAAAATCAGAAAAGTAGTTATAAGCAAGACAAAATTATAGATAGTTTAGAATATACAAAATATACATCATGTGTAATTAATGGTAAAATTCAGCGATGTGGAGAATTAGCAAAATTAAGACAATTACGCAACTTATTTGACACATGATAAGTTAATAGAAATGCAATTAAAGAAGTTGATGGCATTTTATCAAAATTAGGAATGTATAATTTTCATTTTCAATTTGATAACAAATATTTACATAAATCACAAAGTAAACAATCAAAGGATTTTAATCAAAGAATTATTCAATGACGTTGATGTATTTCTTATAGTAAATACATTACCTTTTTTTCTCAAGATGTAGGATGTATATTACACTCTTGGCATTTAAATAAACAAAATATTCAAGTATTTTATATTGGACAATATACATGTTGTCAACGGAAGAAATTGCAATTTTACATATCACGTGGGATATGTCAATCAATAATGATCTCACGTTAGATGATGTTACTGCTGTGCCAAATATTGATCAGCAGTAATTTCTGTTTCTTCTATTACGTCTGTTCTTACTGTATTTTCTATACAGTCTGTTTATCCTGTTTGTTCTGTTTCGTCTATAATTTCTTTAACGTCTGTAATTTATTTTATTTCTTATTATTATTTTTATTATTTTATTATATTTAAGTCTATTTTATTGGAACATATATCTATATTTAGTTAATTTATAGCGTAGCAAGTAGTTAGCCATAGCAAATTAATTTTGTATAAATAGAATAGCTTTTTGCTTAAGTTGTAAATTAACTTAGTTGTAAGTTTATAAACTCTTCTACGAGTTTCAAGTTATAAATAAAGGAATCAATTTAAATCCACACAAACTACTTTTTCCTTCAACGTTATCTTTCATCTAGAATTGTTGTAATATACTACACTAACTTGCTATTAAGTTTATCATTACGAGTTTGACTAACATATCTTAAATTCTAAGACGTGATAAATTGCCGAGTTGATTCAAGTATAACAGATACCTGTAGGATTTAGAGAAAATCCTAAGGTCAGAAACTCTAACGTGTTGAATCAGCTGCCACAGCCTTTCAACTTAGACGTTAAGATAAACGAAAACGAACCCAGTGACATTATAAAAAAACTTTCATATTTTTTGTTAGAGAACAATTGCGATAAATATAGAATGAATATGAAGGATATCAATCATTTTTATCATTAATTATAGATAGTGAATTAAAATGTATTTTATTTTTATAAAATAATAAATTATATTTTCTAATATTTTCTTTTTACCTTATAATGATAAATATTTATTTCTATCATATTTTATCTATTTAAAATGATAAATATTGATTTCTAATATTTTTATGCATCATATAAAAATATCTAAGAAGTATGTCTACCTCAATTCTAAAAATTCATTATTAGTGAGATGTCAATATTTTAACACTTAAGCAGATCGAAGAAATTAGACATCTTAAAAATAAAGTTCTGGCATATATGATACAGTGCAGAACCTCTATAATAGGAACATTCTTATAACAACCTTCAAACATGTATAACTCCATCAATAATAAAGATATAAAAATTTTAACTAATAAATTAGAAAGTTTGAATCAAAATCTAATCATTTTTACAGTTAGATTTTAAATTTTATATATAATGAACAAAGTTTTTGCATAATGAAGTTACACTAATTTAATTATGAGTGCTGAAATTGAGAATATGTCAATTTGTGTAATACTCTGAAAAAAAAGATAAATTTCAATTAAAATTAATATGATGAACTCAGAATATAACTTTGTTTTCAGAATTCCAGTTGTTCCTCTCAGTATAATGTGAATTTAGTGCTTGCTGTCATTTTTTTTTGTTAAATTAACACATTTTCAAATAAATTTTAATAAATTTTGAAAAAGTTTATTCTCATTCATTATGCCGTTATCACATGCATCAAGATTAGTCAAAAAACGAGTTGTGAAGCAAAAACATGATAAAATGAGTAAATTTAAATTGAATAAACGATATAAAGATGATAATGATGATTACTTTATCCTTGAATTAAGCGACTCAGATGATTTTTATTCAGAAGATAGTGATTCTGATTCTGAAGAATTTTTAGATCAAAGAATGCAATGCCTATCTGAATTTAAATTAGTATAGACTGATACTGCGATGATTGAACAAAAAAAAAGCACCATATATTGGCAATTCAATTGTAACACATTATCAAAAATATGGACTATAGGGAAGTTTTACTATAGCGGTAAAGGGAATAAGTTCTCTTTTTAATTTTTTTAAACCAATGAAAGACTTAGCTGAAAATAAACTTGTTGTAGATTTAACAGGTAAATATATATATATTTTTTTATTAAATACTCAAATCATTGTTAAAATTAATTTATAAATATTGATTTAAATTAAACAATTTAATAATATATTAGATGATATTAATGATGATATATCCACTGATATAAAAGATAATAACAATGTATTGGCTGATATAAAGGACGATAATAATGCATTGATCAGTGCAAAAGATGATAATAATGTATTGGTCGGTACAAAGGGTAATAATAATGCATTGGTTGGTACAAAGGATGATAATAATATATTTGCTGATGCAAGAGATGATGATTCATCAGCTGGTATAAAAGATGATGATTTATTAGCTAAAGGTGATTCAGAAACAGGCTTTTTAGATGATTGAGACGTTGAAATAAATAGTTTGAATTTAATGGAAACATCACGTCAAGAATTAGAAGAAAGTGTAGATAATGATATTCAAAATAATAACGATTATGATTTTAATCAAAAATTACAAAAATTAAAACAAATTATTTTGAATAATAATAAAAAGCAAAATGTATATGATTACCTAAGATACCAGTCTATACATACATATTTTACATATTGGAAAAAAGATGGATTAATATAGATGAAGGCAAGTGAGAAAGCATCAGAGGAAATTTATAGTAAAGGAATTTATAGATCTAGAGTAATTCGTAAATTAGGTGATTATTGGATTAAATATAATGCATTACCTATTTC
Organism: Funneliformis caledonium; assembly: GCA_910591825.1. Taxonomy (NCBI): domain Eukaryota; kingdom Fungi; phylum Glomeromycota; class Glomeromycetes; order Glomerales; family Glomeraceae; genus Funneliformis; species Funneliformis caledonium. The sequence continues at coordinate 10,205 of CAJVPQ010002604.1, forward strand.
ATTACAAGGTCATCATCAAAAAATAAAATCATTTATTAATGATGAGGATATTATTAATTGTAGTTTGACATATATTCATTCCAATAGCGGAAGAATAATACCATAATAATATAGAGAATTTATAATATCAAAACTATAGATGCCTGCCGAAACCTTCTCAAAATAATTTCGTCATATCCTTTTCTATGTTTTTAATATAGTTTCGACAGTTTCAGCTTTCGTCATATTGAAAGGGTTTCATCGTATCCCTTATTATTATTTTAATATAGTTTCATCTAAGTTTCGACTGTTATTAAGGGGTTTCGTCCCTCATCATTAATCAAAACTTTTTTCTCAAATGGGTATTATAAGATCAATATCAATAAAAACAGCAAGAATATGGCTTTATAAGTTGGGTTTGACTCCTCAATCTCGAAAAAAAGGTGTATATTTTGATAGACATGAACGTGAAGATGTATTACAATATCAGGAACAATTTTTAAAAACTATGGCAGAATTTGAAAAACTAATGCTAACATTTATTGATGATAAAATGCAAATGATTCTTCCAGAACTTAAAAATGAAGAACAGTTACATATTTTAGTAACACATGATGAATGCCTTTTTTATGCTAATGATGATCGTCCGATTGTTTGGCTCCATTAGGTGAACCACTGCTTAGAAAGAAAGGTCAAGGCAAATCTATAATGGTTAGTGAATTTTTATTGGAAACTATTAGATGACTTAAACTTACTGATGAACTTGTTACAAATTATCCAAATATTTCTAAAGAAGCAAGAAAATATTTACATCCGGATAAAAATGATGAGGGTTGGTGGACTGCAGATCATCTTTTAGATCAAGTAATAAATTTAGCAATTCCAATCTTTGAAACATTATATCCTAATGCAATAGCTGTTTTTATATTTGATAATAGTACCAATTATGGTGCAATAGCAAAAAATAGATTAAATGCTTTTAAAATGAATATGAATCTAGGAGAAAAATAACCATATATGCGTTCAACTTATTATGGACCAAATCAAACTTTTCAATCTATGGTTTTTCCACATGATCATTTAAAATATCCAAATCAATCAAAAGGTATGAAACAAATATTAATTGAAAGAGGTTTATGGAAAAATAATTTATTGGCTGATTGTCAACTATGTAAAGGAAAAACAAAAGTTATAGATGTGAATAGAGTAGATTGTTGTGCATGTCAAATTTTATCATTACAGCCAGATTTCTTAGAACAAAAATCTCAACTTCAAGAAGAAATTAAAAAGTGTGGTCATAAATGCATTTTTTACCCTAAATATCATTGTGAGTTAAATTATATAGAAATGTATTGGGGTGCGACAAAGAGATACACAAGAGAATATTGTAATTATACATGGATAGGATTGCAACAAACAGTTCCTAAAGCTTTAAATTCAGTTCCTTTAATTACAATTCGTAAATATGCACAAAAATTATGACAGTATATGAATATTTATAAAAAAGGTATTACTAGAAAAATGGCAAAATTTGCTGCTAAAAAATATAAATCTCATCGTCGTGTACCTGATAGCATTTATGATGAAATAAAATAAATAATTTACATAATATATTGAATTCTAACTTTTGATTGGCTAATATTATAATCATGTGATGATTACATAATCTAATAAAATTGAGAATTTTAAAAAATTTTTAAACCAATTCCTTTTTACAAATAAAATTTAATTTTTTTTATTTAATTGAAATCTGATTACTAGTTCAAATTTTATTTACAATTTTCTAACTTCCTATTATAGAGGTTCTACATTGTAGTAATTTATATATAAAGTTTCCGGAATTCTTTCTAAATATGTTATCACAATGTTAATCATTTTTTTCATCTCTTAGATGTTCTAAAATAAATCAATATATCAGCATTTTGATCTTTGCTTGATCATTATTATGCGTATAATATGCGTAATAAAATATCACAAAAATATTATCTAATCTAATCGACTTTATATGTCTCATCAGCATGGTAAAATTGCTATGATTTTCCTATCATCTGATTTCTAGAATTTAACATAATATATCATCCAACAATGGCATCTTAATTTTTGACATTTAACGTAATATTAAACTGACGATAAAAAATCAAAATATTATGAAGTAGTATGAAATATTATTAAAATGAATTATAGTGGTAAGTGTGAAATGAAAGCCCTTACCTTTATTTTTTTTATCTTACTGCTAATCTTAAAAATTCTTTTTATAGATTCAAATCATTTCAAAATTCTCTTGTGAGAAATAATATATTATATATTCTGTGATATAGATAGACAAGAATTCTGTAGGTATAAGTGGTATAATTTATTTCAGAATTCTAGTGTAGAAAAAGATTATGGGATGAGAATCTTTTAGTTAATAATAGATGTAGAAATTATTTTTCAGACCAAGAAATAACTTGATGTTAAGACTCATATTAAATGGCCTAAGTTCTGTGTACTCCCTTCCTCTTTGATAGCATTATACATTTTGTTTTCTTTAATACTTTCCAATTTTAAAATTATAATAAAATTTATGTAACATCAGAAAAAATATTTTACTACTAATAATGCAAATTAATGAAATTTGAATCACACTTTGAGAATATAAGTTGAATCAAAATATTTCACTATTCAATTTTTTTTAATGATTAAAATAAATATTAATCTTAATACTAATCTCATACTTCAGATTTACAAAATGCATAAGTTTAATAAAAGCTTATTTAGATTTAGACGTGCTCATATAGTTTGATATTTAAAATCATATATAAATCATATTTTTCATTTTATTTTTATTTTTACTTCTTCCTTCCAAAATCAATACCTTTATAGTTAAAATAAGATGAAATTTTTAGAATTTCTCAACAGTATCACTGGATTTGTTTTCGTTTATCTTAATGTCTAAGTTGAAAGGCTGCGGTAGCTGATTCTACATATTGGAGTTTTCGATCTTAGGATTTTCTCTAAGTCCTACAGGTATCCGTTATACTTGAATCAACTCAGCAATTTATCACGTCTTAGAATTTAAGATATGTTAGTCGAACTCGTAAT
>CAJVPQ010002605.1:0-13262 GCA_910591825.1 Funneliformis caledonium
CGAGAAACTATAACTGGAAAATTCCATAAGGTCTATCAAAACCCGCAACCCCCATCCGTCGTCTAAATTTTTCATCCCACTATACTTACTTTTTTTATTGTTTAGGAGTTCCTGCGAGTGTTGTGATGTGTCTTCTTTTTATCTATCAATAACTGTTGAAACAAAATGCTGGAGTGACCACTTTTTATAGAGAAAGAACTCGAGGTAGTTTCGTATGGAATTTTTCAGTTTCTCGTTGATAAGCAATAAGGTAGACATGATAAGAAAAAGAAAAGGAGAAGAAACAAACTTTTGATGCGAATATCGTTGGTGGGTCACTAATATACTGATCGACAATGTGATATGATTCCATTTTTAGCGTAATAGCTTAGGGGAATTAACCCGATATAGTATGTAGTTCGTTAGTAATAACATAGACGATGTTATATTAATAAATATTAATAAATTAAATTTTCTCCCCATTTAATCATTAGGATATTTCTCATTGACAATCAGAAAAGGCAAAGATTCGTAAAAAAATCAAAAGATCGCCTCCGAAACTTCTCTTTAAATATTATCTAAGTAGCTTTTATTTTTAGTCTTTACAACAAATTTCATTGATAAAAAGCAGACGAATATTAAATGTTTAATGATTCACAAAAAGTGTCCGGACTTTATAACGGGTTCCGTTTCCTGATGAACATTTTAATCCCTTGGCACGATCCGCGGATATGTTCACTTTTTGATAATCAGAAAAAAAAAAAAATTTCAAATCTTTTTTTTTTTTTAAAAAAAAATGTATGTTCATAGGTGTCGTTTCGTTGAATATATGCCAGCAGCTATTAATGCTCTTGCATTTACACCAAGTACTACTAAACCATTGATCGCATGTGGCCGAGCTAATGGGGATATCGAAATATGGAACCCACTTAATTTGCACCTGGAAAAGGTACTTAGTTGCATTCTATCATGACAATTACTTGACATTAAACTAATCGTTTTTTTTTATTATAAACGATAGAGAATATTAGGTGAATTAAAAACTTCTGTGGAAGCAATTACATGGGCACATAAAATAACTTTAACGGAAGCGGATAAGATAACTTATAATACACAAGCTAAACAGGATAAAGCTTTAAAAGAGTTAACCAGTAAACCACCAAGATTATTTTCTGCAAGTGCTAACGGGTTGATAGCGGAATGGGACACGATAAAATTAAGTTGTAAGGTAAAGATATATATATATATATACATATAATGTTTGTTGAATTTTGAAAACTTTATGCATTCCCCATTTGGAATTCATTGTTTGTATTAATTTAATCCTAGAAATTCATTGATTCACATGGGGGAGCAATTTGGTGTATGGCTGTTAATCACGCGAATACATTAATTGCTGTTGGATGTGATGATGGGGGTATACGGATATTTAAGATTATCGATGATGGACTATCTTTAATTCATAATTATGACAGAAAGCAAGCAAAAGTAATGTCTTTAGCTTGGGATATGGAAGACAAACATATCGTATTTGGAACTTCAGATAGTAAGATAATAAAATGGAATGTTGAACAAGGTATTAATAATAAGGGAAAGGGACTAACAATAAATGTGACAATTTGTATTAACTTTTTTATTTTTTAAAAAAAAAAGGACGAGTAATACATAGGATGACTGTAGAAAAAAAATCACAGAAAGAAACTATTGTATGGGCAATTCAAGTGCTCAAGTAAAGATTTCATTTTAAATAATTAACAAATTATTGTATATACAAAATATAATTTTTTTTTTTTTTTGTTTTAGAGATGGCACTATAGTAAGTGGCGACTCACTCGGTCACGTATGTTTTTGGGAAGGAACATTTGGAACTATGAAACAAAAGCTTGGAGCTCATGACGCCGATGTTTTATGTCTGGCTTCGAATCTCGTAATTATCTTTAATGGCAATATCTATTTTTTTTTTATATCTAGTATTTAAAAAATTTTTTTTTTTTTTAGAATGGTACAGCGATTTATTCTTCTGGGATAGATCGAAAATGTTTTGTATATCGGATTGTGTCTCAACCAAAATCATATAGTAAAGATAATTCAGTACCAAATGAAAAACATTGGGTAAAAGTGGGGTATAGCCGTCATCATATGCATGATGTGAAAGCTCTCGCGATATGTGAAGGACGAGATGTAAATTCTTTAATTTCTGGTGGTAGGTAATTTAAGGAATCGTGATTTTTTTTTAAAAAAAAAAGAAAAATGGTGTTACTTCTCAACGTTAACAAGAATGAATTGCTTTGTATAAAGGTATTGATACAACTATGGTTGTCGCGCCAATTTTAAATTTCCCTAAAAATAAATATCATAGGCTACCTTTTGTTCCATTGAAACTTATGATCAGTATGTCCAAATCTAAACAATTAATTATGTTCTATTGTAATAATCAAATAAAAATTTGGAGGTTGGGGAAAGGTAAGAAGAATACATGTAAATTCTTTAATCTCTTTTAAGGAATCAAATTAATGTTGTTTATTTTTTTTTTTTATAGCAAAGTTACCGAGGTTGTATCAATTCGAACAAAAGGTTCCTCGTTTGGAGTTAGTAGAACCTCAACAAGCTATTTTAGAAATAACATTAAAGGTCTTTTATTTATCACGTGCTATCGTTTAATGAACTGTTTGATTAATAAGGTATTAATCTCACTTTTAGAGCAATCATCAATTGATGATCGGATCGATATCTGAAAACGGGGAATGGATAGCAGTATCTGACATTGAACGTATCAAGTTATTCAAAGTTCTTGAAGACGCAAGTATAATATTATAATAAGAAATGAGTTTTTTTTTTTTTTTTTTTTAAAAAAAAAATGACATATAAACAAATTATAAATTTACATCAGATTAATGACCCAGGTCATTTAAGGGTACGTAAAATAAAAGATTTTCCACAAATAACTATAGACGGACGAAATGTTGGAGCTAATTTATTAGGGTTCACACCAGACGGAAGTAAACTTGTGGTAGCTTTTATGAATTCAGAAATAGTAATATTTGGACTTGATATTGAAGAAGGGGATGAAGTTGATGTCACAGTTTTAGAGCGATTTGATGAATATTCACAAAATCCCGACTGTGAACCATTGACTACCTTGACTATAAGTGATGATGGTAAATGGTTAGCAACCGGTGACCTTTTGAATCGGATTAATGTGTATAATTTGGAAACTCTTGAGGTATTTGAACTTTAACATTTAAATATTTGGTTTAAAGATAGACTAATTAAATTAATAATCATAAAATTTTCGCCCAAATTTATAATAGCATCATATGACTATCGATAAATTTTCTTCTATTCACACATCATTAACATTTCATCCATTTAAACCGATACTTGTAATAACTTTAACGTCAAATCAATTTTATCTTTTTGATTTGCAAGAAAAGAAATTAACTGATTGGTCACAACAATATTCAGAAATGCTTCCACGAGATTTTCTTAACCTTAAAGATAAGATTATGGGATGTTCATTTAATCCTCCTTCTGATAGTATGATCCTATGGGGAGCTAATTATTTATGCTTGGTGGATTTTAATAAATGTAAAATAGAAGATACCGAAGAATTAATATGTATTAGATGTTCAGGATGGCAATCTAAACCGAAATTTTTAAATAAACCTATGCAAATAGAGCAATCAGATGAAAGACGACAAGAAGAAGTGGAGAAAATAGATGCGAATACGATAAATTTTCAATTAGTTACTAGATATCAAACATTAATGTATTTAAATTTTATAGAACATAATCAATTAGTCATAGTAGAAAGATCATTTACTTCTATTTTAGAGAATCTACCACCATCATTTTATAAAGCAAAATATGGTACATAAGAGCGAAAAGTATGATATTAACTAGTCTATTTTTATAATAAAATGCAAAAATCACATTTAGTAGAAATTTCGTATTAAATAAAGTTGTGTTAGGGATAATATATTTATCAGGGTGTGGTTAATAAGGTAAAGTCGGATCAGGAAAGTAATATTTACACAATGGTGGAGACCGAGGATGCGTTGATGGTTGCAATATACGTTTTATCTATCAATAAGTACAATTTAAAGAGCATGCTAAAGCTCTTTGATACATGGGGGCGCTGCTGTACAGGTTTGTGTACCCAAATCAAGTTATATTACTAGAATTTGAATGAAATGATATCATTTTACTTTTTTTTTTTAAAAAAATTGATAATCATACACATGATTGGGTATATTTCATGAATTATGTCGACGGTTTTATGTAGTGTTACATGATCCTGACCTAAATTTCGGGAAATTTTTATTAGTGAATTTTTGGGTTTAGATTTATTTGTATCCTAATTTGGGAAGTTATAATATAAAAAAAATTTCGAAGATTGAAATTTTGATTGGCTCAAAAAATATTTTGAAGTTATCAATCAATTGGTAGTACTTTTTATTGAACGAAACGATACACAACTTCCTGTGTATATTCTATCTTTTTAAGTTTAAAATTGTTAAATTAAGTAACATTATATTCTTTAAATATCAATTACAATGAGTTTGCTGCAGGTTTTTTTTTTTTTTTTTTTTGTGAGATTTGTGAAATTTGACTATTAAAAAAATAATATTTTTTTTTTTTTCTCCACCTTTTTTTATTTCCTTTTTTTTCTTCCTTTTTTCCACTTTATTTATTTATTTTCCCTTTCTTTTCTCGGTATATAAAACTTAAGTACCCGACAAAATTCTATTACCCTTTAAAAATTAAAATAGTTTATCGATGTGTAGAATTATTGTAGGAGATTCTAATTTCAAATAATCGTACTTCTTTTTACTCCCCGAACATTCCAATTCTAAATTTCATAGAAAAATAAAAAGGGGAGCGATGTCTTTTACAAGGAAACACACACCAAAATCTTCGCAGGGGAGCATTTCAAGCGAAGGTGATATATTTTTCGAAGCCACAACAGAAGTTATTAATGAAGTTGAAGAATTAACTTTCAACAATAACAACAACATCGACGAAAGTGGTGGCGACAGTAGTAACATCAGCAGTAACATCAGCAGTAACATCAACAGTAACAGAAACAGTAATATCAGCAGCAACAACAACAACAATAGGAACAGTAATAATTATTTTCATGCATTAAAAACCAAAAATAGTGAAATATGGCAATATTATAGGAATAATAATAGTAGCAGTAAAATACTTCGTCATTATCCTTCGTCATCAATAGATTCAATGATTTCGACGGTGCAAAAGTCGTCATCGATCTATATGACACCACAAAGTTCAACGAGTAATTTATTGATTAGTGCGATGAGACAAGCTGTAATTAGCCAAAGTAATAATCAAACGGAGATCGACTTGGCAACTACTTCTCCCACTAATACGCCATTTTATACTACCCCTTCTACCCCTAATAGACGCACAGTGGATTATAGTTATCGTGATGATCGTGATAATAATAATAATGATAAAAGTGATAAAAGTGATATTAATGAGGATATCGATAATAATGATAAAAACGATCATAAAAATAATAGCGATAATAATGATAATAGGAATAGTAAGAATAGAAATGATGATGATGTTGACGATAACGACAACAACAGAATTAATAATGGCATTTTGAATATTAATAAAAATAATAATTCGAATCCAAATATTGAAAGTTCATCAACCATTGTGGCGGCTAAAATAAGAGAATTTGAATCATTAATTAAAAAAATTTCTCCATCGAATTTAAATACTACAATAGATTCTGATGTTGATAAGGTAGGATCATCGTCGTCACAGAAAAAATATAACCATACCGTTGAACCTTCTTCAGGATCAAATACATATGTGGCTGATTCTTATGATCATATTGAATTAGAAAATAATACAAATCATTCGAATTATTTAAAGGAAGAAGAAGAATATCAAGAAGAATGTGAAAATAAGAGTTCAAAAAAAGATATTACAAAGTTCAGACCTTTTGATAGTAACAATAAAAAAAAAATGACAAATGAAGAATTGTCAATAAATATTGATCTCAAGCCCGAAAAAAGGGCCATAAATAATAATGTAATAAAGGGTTACGATAAATCATATCATCATAGAAATAATTCTTCTAAAGAGATTATTATTATTGAAGATGATGAAAATATTCTAAAAAATTCAAAGAGAAATTCAAAATTATCATTTATAATAACAAGTGATGGGGATGATAGCGATATTATTTCTTCAAAAAGTGAAAGTATAGATAATGTAGATTCTTTAATATCACAGAAACATATATCAATAACAAAAGATATTGTTACAGAATTTTCTTCAATTGCTTCTTTTAAAGGAAATTCTAGAGAATCTATTAAAATAGAAAGGAAAGATAAAATCATACAACTTAAAAAAAAAGATAAAATTCTTTGGTTAATTGGAAGTTGTTTAATTTTTTTTACTATCATACTTGATATTAATTTGGTTGCAAATCAATTACCTAATATTATACAAGAATTTAAAGCAGGTGAAAATATTTTATGGATAATAATTAGTTATAATTTAACAAATGTAAGTTGATTTTATTTTAAATTAATATATTAATATATATTATTAATTCTTATATTTATTTTTTTCTTTTTATAAAGACAATATTACAACCATTATGTAAACAATTATCAAATATATTTAAAAAAAAATTAATAATTTTATCATCAATTTTAATATTTGGTTTAAGTTCAATATTATGTGGTTTAGCACAAAATATTCAATGGTTTATTATAAGTAGAACATTTATGGGATTAGGAAGTAGTATAACAACATCTATGATATTTATTATTTTATCAGAAATTACATCAATTCAACAAAAAAAAATTTATAATAATATTATAAATGGAATATTTGCTTTAGCATTTGTATCTGGATCATTAATAGGTGGATTATTTGTAGATTATATTTCATGGAGATGGTCATTTTACATTAATGGTTTAATATCAATAATAAGTATAATAATATTATCAATTTCATTGAAAAAAATCTACAAATCTTCTGAAAATATTTTGATAAAATTAAAAAAGATTGATTGGTTAGGAATTTTTTTATTGATAATAGGATTATTATTAATACTTTTTGGATTAAATTATGGTGGAAATAAACTTGTTTGGAATAGTATAACAATTTTTATAATATTTGGTATTGGATTTATTATAATAATGTCATTTGGATTAATTGAAAAAAATTTTGTTAAAGAACCTTTAATACCAACATTTATGTTTAAAAATTCTTCAATTCAAGCTGTATTTGGATGTTTTTATTTTATAGGATGGATACAAATGATTGTAACTTATTATATTCCAATATATTTTCAATATGTTCATTTATTAACTGCTACACAATCTGGTATATTATTATTATCTTTAATGTTAAGTATTATAATATTTTCTATTATAAGTAGAATATTAATAATTAAAATGGGACAATATAGATCAATCATATTTCTGGGATCAATCTTATTAATAATAGGTAGTTCATTATTATCAATGTTTAATTTAACTACTGGATTATTCTTACATATTATATCATTAATAATAATTGGATGTGGTATTGGATTACAATTTATTTTATTAAAACCTACTTTATATCTTGTAAAGAAGAGTGAAAAATCTATTATTATTGGACTTTGTAATTTTTTTAAAGGTTGTGGATCAATTTTTGGTATATCAATTTCAACAGCATTATTTAATAATAATTTATTATCAGATATGAAAGATATAAAAAATTATCCCATAAAGGATAATTCAATTAATAATATCTTATTAATTTCAAATATTCAACAATTAGATGATGAACAACAAAAAATCATATTAAATAGTATTAATAATGCAATTATAACAAATTATAAACTTTGTATATTTATATCTGTAGTAAGTTTAATTTTTGCTACTTTTATAAAACATTACCAATTGAAGACAAAGAAAGGTAATGATGTAGTTATAGATGATAATAGTAGTAATAAATTATTAAATGAAAAAATATAATCTTAGATCAAATGTTTTATTATTTATTATTATTATTATTTGTATTTATTTTATTTATTTACAAAAAAAAAAAGTGGGTGTATTATTTAATAAACGAAAAAAAAAAACTAAAAATTTAAAATTGTATATTTACTTTAATGTTGCAATGATCACGTGTTTTTTATTATCTTTTTAAAAGCCAATCGGTTGAAATATATAAATATATATTTTTCAATTACGAGATTTCTTTTTACGGTCGTTTGAACGCCCTTACATAAATTATGAATTTACTACCAACTTTAAGTATCGTGCGTTTGATACGTACCTATCATTTCTTCCCACCACCCATAATGTTCAACATTATCATCCGAATTATCCGAGTCCAAATCACTTAATCTTGAAGCATTTATACCGTTATGATTTTTACTTTGCCTCACAAAATTATAAAATGCGCGCTCATAACGAAAATAGTTACCAGCCAAAATATATTCTCTGACTTTTTCAGCTAACTTACCCAATTTACCACCCATAGGTTCGTTATAACTTAAACAAGCACTTAATATTTTATAACATTGATGTTCCCACAATGAATTAACCACCTTTCTTTGTGTATAAAATAAATATTCTCTAAACCATTCTCCTCTATTTTTTAATAACTCATTAACTTTAACTTTTTGTTGATTATCAAAATATCTGCAAAAAAAAAAGAGAAGAAAAGAAAATAGGTTAATGTATTATCAATAATGAGTAAGATTTCATTTGATATACTTAACTCTAACCATACAAAACTTTCTATTGTTTTATATAAATAATTAGGATTGTCGTCTCCATATTCAATACGCTGAAACAGTAATTCACATATATTATAATATGCATCAACTAAAATCTCGCGTTCTTCCTCAATTGTATTTTCTATTTATTTATTAAAAGTGAGTTCATGGACAAATTACATAAAACAAGAAAGAATAACACCTTTTTCTACTTACTTATTACTTGCGTGTAATGTTCGATTAATGGATTAAGCACTTTTTCAGGTGGACTAACTGGGTCAATCCGATGATATGCTTGTCCTACTTCAATCCATTTCGAATCAAAGCTTTTATATGTGTGCAAGACTTCAAATAAAAGCCTTTTATATCATTATCATTAATGATGAGATTTAAATTATTTTTTTTAAAAAAAAAAAAAATTGTAAGCTTTCGAATGTTAACTTTTTGATGTACCTGTGTCCTGTCAAGACTGATGGATTGTTATCGCAGAAATTTTGTATGACTGTAATAGCTTCTTCGATTTCTTCATTATGCAAAAGTAACTAATTAATAAAAGGTACGTTAATTATAATTACTATAATTAAGTACTTCACTCATGTAAAAGCACGTTACCTTAACAGAATACATTAAAAACATATCATTCGACATATCCAGATCCAGAGATCTCTTAAAATTGCTTAAACTCATTTCATAATAACGTTTTCGTCGATCCATAAATTGTTCATCTAATACAAAATTCAAATTAAAAAAAATATATATATAATATATGTATTTTGTTCCCAGTCGAATTTTCAATCATTACTTACCAATCTCAGGAATTTCTATTTCTTCTTTATAATCATTTCTATTTCGTTTTAATTTTTCTCGTGGTGGTATATGCTTTTTTGAAGAATTTTTACGCTTTGGTGGCTTATAGATTTCAGGCTTAGGTTCATTTTCTTTAATCATAGTATTCAATTGTTCCCATAATGAATATGCAAGTAATCCTGTATACCCATGCAGAACTGGATTATTACAATATGGTTCCATTGGTAAATACCTATATTAAAATTTTTGATTGAAAATATTAAAAAAGGTATTATGAAGGGGACCCTATTAAGAGAAGTTGTCAAAGTTGAATACGTTTCGGCAGTAGCGAGAGCATCAGTGGCGTTTCCATATTTCATTTGATAAAAAACTAATTCCATTATAATTCTTTGTTTATCCAATATGAATTTTGCACTCTAGCAAAAAGTTATTAAAAAGATTTTAAGTTTGCAACGAATTGAATAACAATAGATCAAGTTTAAAATTGATAATTAACTTACCAAAGCATGATTTTTTAATAATAATATATTAAAGAATTCAATAAAAGTTGTTGATGTAGGATCTAAAGTGAATAACACCTTAATGGCCGGCTTTTATTAAAGAGTATATACATACATATAATATTATTATTTTAAAAATTCAGAATTTTTTTTTTTTTAAAAAAAAAAAAGAAGGCTAATAAAACCTGCCAAATTCTAGATAGATCACAATCGGGACATTGTAATAAAACTTCAAGAATTTCACTAGCACGACAATAATTATGTTCATAAAGAGATTTTTGTAATAATTCATATAAATTTGTTACATGAAAATTACGAAGTCCTAACACTACTCTTCCTTTCTTCCAATTTCCTTTAGTTTTTTCAAATACATAAATTTCTGCCATTTTTTTTTTTTTTTGTTTTGAAGCACCCGAGACTTATATAAGATTCTAATTGGCTGAAATTAATTTAGGCAGAATATTGAGCTCTGGCCAACTTTTCACTAATGTAAGTTGATTTTACTGGGAACGTTCCCCATATTTTATCAGACCTTTTAAGCAAAACGAAATAAACAAGACACTTCTACCAAATGGCATTTTTTCCTCATTTGATTTTATTTCGGATTTTATCTATTGTGGTCTGGAAAGAGGTTGTATAAATAAATTACCTTGGATTGTAAAGGGAAATCTTTTCATCTTTACATCAAGTAATTTTGATAATTCAATCAAATGATCTTTATAAAACGAACATATGGAATTAAAACGCGTAAAAACTTTATGTCGATGATCAAGATGAAGATTTGGTTGAACGAATTACCGGATTGTAAGACTTTAAAATAGAGAATTCGTATAGTGCTGGAAAAATAGATGCTTTACGCATAATTTAGAAAAACACATAATCGCATAATCCGCAGTAAATTTCTTAATTTTAATTGGTCATTAAGGTATGGTGATGCAAATAAATGCACATGACTTTGCATGACATAAAGTACTATAGTCAAAAATATTTTGTGATAGAAAAGATCAGTAAAAAAATAAATTACGCATTATAATTTTGGCTAAAATTAAATGAATTCGGGTAGAATTATTAATTTAAAAAGATATTTGAACGAGAAATTTTGTTTTTAATTCTTGGATTGCTTTACTTTCACCTCATCACGTTGTTCACAAAGCAAATCAACCTCATTAATAAAAAAAATAATATCAGGCTTAATCTCATAAGCAACTGTGAAAGATTTTCTTGACAGAATATTTTTCAATTGTATTGTTTATATTTCGATATTCCATGATATTAATTCTCCTTAACGTTAACGTTAACATTTTGAAATAAAATTCATGAAAACTATCACTAACGCTATATTGCTATCACTATATTGTTAGTATTTTCAGTTGTAAAACTATAATTTTAAACTATTTTCTTATCAGAACCATTACAATTAAACTCACCACAATATATATAGTCCGCAAAAGTTTTTCTACTTTATAGTAACAGACACATTCATTCTCGCCATAAAAATAATGACGATAAATTTTGAACTTTTTGAAGGAAGATCGTTTTAAGGTTTTGACTGCTACAATATTTATTGTACTATTTATTTTAAAATACAACTAAAGGGTATATTTTTTCTTAATAGTGTAGGAATAGTTCATTTGTTACATTCTTGTAAAAAATGAAACGAAGTTACGCTTTTTTTGCTTTTTTTCGAATTTTTATATGAAAAAATGTGTTTTTTACATCGGAATCTCAATTTTTGGGGACAAATCTTGTGTTCGCTATACCTTCCTCGTGCAACTTTCTAAAATTATAGCATTGGAGGAAATGCAAATACAAGTAGTTATCGAAGAGTTCTTTAAACGCAGTAATGATTGGTCGCTATTTAATTTCCTTAAGTATAGAGAAGAAGCTGGCAATTTTACATATGAAAAAGATAAAGAACATATGATATATAAGAAGGCTTTGGAGTCGCTTTCCGAAAATGACGAAGTTCGAAAATGTATTCGAAATTTTGAGGTTAAGTATCGTTCATATAGCTCATAACTGGTTGAGATGAGTGGGTTCAAGGACTAGAATACGTTCCAGTCCCGAGACAATTATGTGACGTATTGACAAACCCTGAGTAGCCAGCTGAATACGTTTTGGCGGGTGAGAGTGGAGTACGTCTTCCCTTGAGCGTCCTTGAATAGGCTATGTGCTATTGCCATAACGCAACTGGATGGGTACGTCCTAACTGGTTGTCAGGCTATGTGCTGTGTTATGGTCCACACTCTCTGTTTTTGGTTGATTATTAGTAATACGTTAGTTTCAAAAATAAGTTATTTAATTTATATTTCTATAAAGAATGAAAAGGTTTCTGAGAGTGTCCTCCATTTCTGGACAACGACTGTTCTTGGCTTGTAGATATATTATCAGTAAGTGGACATAAATCTTTTTAAGTCTTATGTCAAATATTATTAAAAAAATTTATTAACTACTAGTCAGAAAAAGATGTGTTCAAAAGCGCTATTACAGCCTTACTAAATCAAACTCCAGTCCATCCATTTCAGCAAGTCTGCAAAACAATTTTATATGACTTGTGAGTATTATCACGGTCTCTATGTCCCTTTTAGCACAACTGGCTAATTCACCCTGTTTGAATAGTTTTTCCATGACTGATAAAGACCCTTTGAATCGTTTTATCAGAGAAAGAAAGTATATTGTGGATAGGATAGTGCCTTTATTCAAGGCGATTCAATCAGTACATAGAGAATATTCATTTGACTGAATCGAAATACAAGCGAATTGCATCAGAGATATAAAAGAATTGTTTCCAGAATTAGATTTCACACTAAATAAAGTTGATGGAATTGGTTCTAAGGTTTCAAGTAATAAAGAAATCATATTTATTGAAGTGTCTGGATGATCGGAGAATGCTGTTATAAAACACGTCAAAGAGGATACTGAAAAACTCATCAAGGAGGTTATGTTTGGTTTGATCTCTTTACTTAGAGGCTACTTAGATAAAGGCGCGGAAAAAGCAAGAAATATATGCGTATATATGATGCAATGTATAGGTAATATATTTACTGTCCTATAATTATAATCTATATAAATCTTATTTTTGTTGTTCATGTTAGGCGATCGAATTACACTAAGTGAAGTTTGTCTCGATAAGAACATTTTTATAAGATTTCGCAGATTAAGTCTGCTATGCTACCATTTTCTTTTGATGAAGTTGAAAAATTTATGGAAGT
>CAJVPQ010002606.1:0-13258 GCA_910591825.1 Funneliformis caledonium
TAGATTAAAATCGATAAATTGCAGTTTGATAAATTAAATCTTTTAATTAACAAGATACTTTGAATCCTTGAAATCGTTGTTCTAGAGGTTTTTTTACACACTCAAGATCTGGATATTCTGGGTACAAGACTATATCACAGACAGCCGCTGTGTATGTGTATATATCATTGAATGATTCATTGTCTTCAGAAATATTAGAAAACGTGTATTTAGCAATATTTTCTATCGAATTGTCATTATTATCGTATAATCTATTGTAGCATTTTCTAACTTTATTCGATTTCTTCCATTCCATAACACTGTTTGCATTTCTTTTGCTAATTATTACTTGCAATCCAAATTCTTTAAAAATTAAGTTTTGGACTGCAGCAGCGTGTATTCCTCTTACATCCTTCATTTTCTTTAAGAGCTATAATGAAAATAAAAATAAAATATTTAAATAATTTTAAAGTAATCGAATTTTGATAAATAACGATAATTACCATATTATGGAGCTTGCTGTAAAATTGGTTAATCCATTCTCGCTCGCTTACTTTGCTTATATAGGATGGATGATTGACTTTAAGCCAATTTTCAAGACTAGTTTTAAATTCTTCGAGAGTAGACCACATTGTTTCTGGAAAAAGTCTATTATATACCGTATTATATCCCTCCTAGTAATATTGAAAGTGTAATATGTGTTTGAAAATAAATACACTTACACTAAATACTTTCGGACTTAGGTCATTATCTTTATCTTTATTTTGCTTCTTGAACTATTCTTGAATTCATAAGAGCTTTTCGTTCATTCCCTTTAATATTTCATATAATGCACAGATTTATTTTCCTTATTTTATTAACACTTCCTCTAATTGTCTTTCCCATTTTTCTTAATGATGTTTAGTACCACTACTAGTAGTACTTGATGTTATTTATCTGTTGATGTTGAATGTTCATACTTCAGGTACAATAGGAGTAGTCGGTCTTGAGTAGTAATTATCATCATCATCATTTAGGACGATTGGAGTCGTTGGTCTTGAGTAGTGTGAACACTGTTGATTAAGGTTTAGAATGATTAGAGAATGAGAAGAATCATGTTGCTCATCATCAATCAGTACGATTGGAGTCGTTGGTTTTGAAAATCACATTGTTTGTCATCAATCTATACTAGAGGTTGGAACCAGCTGAAAATTCTTTAACCAGTTAATAACTGGTTAAAATATTTGTTAACCGGTTAATTAACTAGTTAAAATTAACTTTGGTCAGTATTATAAATTTGGCCAGAGTTAAACAATATTTTGTCAATCATAAAAATCTTAATTCTGGCCGAAAATTGAATTTCAGCCAGATTTAAATTCATCTATTTTAACCGGTTAAAAAAAATCTTTAACCGGTTAACATATTAACTGTTTTAATCAGTTAATTAACTGATTAAAAATTAACCAGTTCCAACCTCTAATCTGTACGATTAGAGTTATTGGTCTTGAACACGAACGTTAACTGAGTTGTTGATTAGGATTTGATGGTGATTCTTTATGAGTAGACAGCATAGTAATATCACTTTGATCATCGCTGTCTGTTTAAATTATAGTATATTGCGATGATTTAATTTGTTGATAGTTATCGTCATAAAATGTATTAAATAAATCACTGACACTTTCCTTGTTTAGCGGTGTTCATTTTTTTACTATATTCAGCAATAGTTTTGGCAACACTTTTCTCTAGTTGCTGCATTTTCTCTAAGATAATGAAATATTTATTAACGTAGACATAGTATAGTAGATTATTATTAAAAATGACAATATTGTATTGTATATTTTGCTATGTGACGATAATGAACAGTATATTACCTTCCAGAGACATGACATTTGATTTAATTTTTTTGTTATATTTTTTTGTGTTAGTTTTTTTCAAAACTTCATTATCTTTTTTTTCATTACTATCTGCAAGTTCTTCAGTACCAGAGAGTTGAGTTTTTTCGTTAACATTTTTAGATCTAGTATTGTATTTTCATTTTGGCGGCATCTGTTCCTCAAAAAATAATAATAATAATAAAAATAAAAAAAAAATAAAATTAATAACGCTTTGAGAAAAGAAAAAGAAGAAAGTGTGGGAAAAAGAAGCTTGAAAAATATCTTCAGCTATCCTTATTTATATACCTTTCATTTGATCACTAAAAGTATATTAAATTATATCATTGTAAAAGTATAATTTTGCACTTAAATTCGTTATACTGAAAGTTTGAAATATATATCAGTAAAGGTATTTTAATCAATTTCAATCAAACATCAATTGTTACTTACAATATTATTACATCACTGATTTTTCCTTAAAATTGATTCGATTTTTTAATATATCAGGATCATTAATAATCGTTAAAACTAAATATATATATATAGCCAACAAACAACAAATTCTTTTTAAAATAATTTTTATTATCACTAAATTTTAATTAAATACGATCATTTAATTTTCGATTTATTGCTAAATAAATTGAAATGACTTACAAGTGTTAATGTTGTAAATGTACCTTTGCGTCTCCTTATGCATTGAAACGGCATATTTTTGCCAAACACCAATATATTATTAATGAAAATGAAGATAAAATAGAAACCCAATCGATCATACCAAATGAAGAACCCAACCTTTGGGATGAAGATTTTATAATGAATTATTCTGAGGTAATAAGCTAATCGATTGTTATCATATAAAGATTAATTTGATAATAAGACAGAATTAATTTGATATTCATTAAACAATAAATAGAATGAAAGAACTGAATCGATAATATTAGAAGAAGAAACTGAGTTAATAATGTTAGAAGAAGAAACTGAATCGATAACAAACCAAACTGCAGAATCTTCTGAAGCTTTAAATTTTGATAAGATTAATATTGAACATGAAACAGATGATGAAATTGATGTTAATTTCACATTCTCATTACTTATTGATCTCAAAGATTATTGTGAAACCACGTTAGATGATGTTATAAATGACAAATCATATCTGTCAAGCACTGAATGGCCAAATGACATTTATTGTGAATTCATAGAAATTATCATGGAATATCAGTTATCGAATTCTTGTGAAGATAGATTAATTAAGTTATTTAATTCAATCAAAAATATTGATAAAAACTTATTGCCAAAAATCACCAAAGAAGAACAAAAATTCCTTGATAATAGTGAGTTCCCTTATATAAAATTTAAAGAAGTTTCTATTACCAATTTTCAAGGTGTTGATTATAAACTTCATTATCAATCAATAATTAATGGAATTAAGACTCTGCTTTTACGATCTGATATTAATGAAGAATTTATCTTTAAGTATCGTTAAAATTATAATGCCTCGGCTACTAAGACTTATGGTGAACAATTTGAAAGTGATTGGTAGTATACCGCAGAAAAAACCATTTCTATCGACAATAATTTACTATCAATTATTATCTATGCTGATGCAATCATGTGCGATCATCTTAGTAAAACATCAGAACACCCAATTTATATTTCGCTAGGTAACATTCCAAGTTGGTTGCAAAATAAATCCCAGGCTAAAGTACTTATCGGTTATTTGCCAAAGTTAAAAGTAAAGGATAGTACGACGAGAAATTCTAAATATTTTCAAAAATTGCAAAGATTAGTTTTTCAACAATGTCTTCAAATATTATTGAAACCGATATTAAATCAAGCCGATATGCATTTTGTTGTAAATAATGAAATATATCCATTTACACCAAAGATATCAGTCATCCTTGCTGATATGGCAGAGGTCAGAACATTTACCTTGACATATCTTTCATCAACTTCTAAACATCCTTGCAGTTTTTGTTTAATAAATAATGAAGACCTCAACAATATGACGTTATCCAATGTTATTTTACGAACACTAAAAAAGATGCAGGAGGTTATTAACACAAATCAAGCATATGAATTTTTGATACATGCTGAATTCAATTTTTTTTAGAAGTTTAACAATTTTAATATTTATGAAGCAACTGTTCATGATCAAATGCATTTGCTTGACCTTGGGATTACAAAATACCTCTTAAAATTTACTCGTAGCTATTTACACTCAAAAGTTAATGTTAAAGCAGTTAAGGAAATAGATTACAGACTTTGTGCTATTCTACGATATCTGGGGTTAACAATTTTAAAAAATGGATTAGAGAATGTATCAAAATTCACCGCTGACGATTATCGAAATATAATGAAAGTATTAATTTTCGTTATAGACAATTTATATGATAATTATAAAGAAGGAGGAATATTATGTAAAAGATTATGTAGTATTTTTTATAATTATTTAAAGATGTATATGAAACTACGTCAGGAAACGTTTACAGAAACAGATTTGATAGAATTGAAGATAAATATAATCAATTTGAATTTTTAATAAAAATCTTTGAATATGATCGATGATATTCATTTCATTATACTTTTTCATTAGATTTTAATAAATAATTTTTGTCAAGAATTTGTAACTGTGTTTTCTGAGTACTTTTCAAGTCATTGCAAAATACCAAAACTTCATGTACTTCGTTATCATGTAATCCCATCCATTCGATTATACGGTTCAATGAATGGCATGTCGACCGAAACTTATGAAACTTTACATAAAGATAATGTTAAAAATCTATATTGAATGACAAATAAAAAAATTATGTTTCTTAAATGCTAAATACAGTACGTATAATATTATCTATTTTTATCACAATCAATATTAATTTTAATTTTTAATATAATTAGGTTCAATGTTAATTTTTGGCATCTAAACAAAAATTCATTAAAACACGAAGATCTAGTGGGTTTAGAAAACTTTTGTGGAATTTTAGCATCAATGAAATTGATAACGAAAGGTTAAAAATAAATGATGATAACAATATTAATCATCTGTACAAAGAAGGTTTTGATAATTTACATGAAGGTTTTAAAGAGTTTTTAGCAGAAAATGAAGTATCTTATGATACTGAGTCTGGATATTTTAATATATATTTAAGCGTAGCAGTTGAATCGACTGATATCATTCGAACAAATGGGAAATTTCATGGTAAGGAATGGTTTAGTGACGTTGCTGTTTCTTCAGAAGATTCAGAGTGGTATAGAAAGGTATTTTGAATCTTTATAAATTATTTTAAATTCTTTTTCACTATATAACGTTATTTAATTTTATATTTTTAAGCTCTTTTATTACTGGAGTTTTTTCTGGAAAAAAATAAAGAACCAATAAATCTTATTTTATTACGATGGTATGAAGAAGTAATAGATGGAGAGGAAATGTACGAGTGTCTAAGATTGTATCTAAGTGAACATTATACGTGTATTTACTTAGACTCAGTAGATATGTCTATGCATATAATACCGAGACATGACTGTGACAACGAATATTTTGTAAATAAATATATTTTTTAAAACATATAATAAAATAATAAATAACATTTAAATAATCTGCGATAAATATCAATTTTGATAATTATTAGTGTTGATAATTAACGATAATAATCTATTTTGTTAATTAACTTTGTGACTATTTTCGATATAGTTATATAATATTAATTATCGCAGATATTTATCGATAATTATCTTAACTCGTTAATTATCAAAATTTTTCAGGTGATAAATATCGATAAAGTGAAGTTTATCGATTTTTATCACCTGAAAAATTTTCCTGATGTATCATCCCATTCTGTTTCAATACCTATAACTTTAATGCGTCCAATGTCTCTTCTTTCAGATTTTTAGTCATTTTTTATAAAAATTCCTAATGGTGGCATCACCGATTGCTACCCCCCTCTTATGATTGATAACAAGAGTTCGGATTTCTTCAGCTACCTTAGGTATAGCCTTATTATAGACCGCTTTTGACATGCTTTTTCTCATTAAATAATGCATCAATTTCTTCCCACAGTTCGAAAATAGTGCCAGTATATTTTTGAGGCGTTTTGGATGTATCAGATCCTGCATTACTACTTCTCGTAACTCTATCTCGAACTTCACGAATGTCATAACCAAGATGTTTTATGGTTTCAGATAAACCAGAGATAATTTTTTGTTGTTTTTGAGTGAGACAGTCATTTTCTCGTCAAATCGTTTTTCAGTGTTCCCAGAATTGTATCTGATTATAATATATAGAAATATCATTTGTATCAGCATAAAGCCAGAAAACAGTAAAAAATTGAAAGTAATCGAGAACATTCTGATAGGTTTGTATGATTTATGATTTGATTTTATTGGATAATAACAAAGCCGATATGATTGAGATTTTTACGGTTATGGATTATAGCGCTTGTTTGAAATTACGTGGGTTTCGCGTTGTAAAAAGTTACAATATAGAATTACTCTATATCTTAGGACCAGTTCACTAAGAAAATGCATGTTTTTATATCTGTAGCTCATAAAACTATATCTCATAGTAAAGGTGATCAATATATCTTAATTTCACAAAACAAAGATGAATTAGCTTAGTTTCTTGTGCATCTCATGAGTATACATTCTCTTAACACGAATTATATTCAGTTTATTCTTTCTGATCATGACATTGGCTCTTTACTGGTGATCAGATTTCGTACTAATTAATTAACAGCGATCACAATATACGATTTACTGATCTACCAGTTATTCTTTATATTAACATTCCATAGTATTAGTTCTTTTGTATTTTCATTAATCAAGATAATAAAACCAGCTATTAATAGCGAGGCTAGTAACAAGACACATATTAAACCTCTAACTCTACTAATTTAGCAATCTGATACACAGTATTTTGATGCATTTCGTAAGTGGTGCATATTCCCGTTAATCAATTATCATCATCAGTACAGTTACGCAATTATGCATATTTCATGAATTTCTACGTGGTATGATTGGTTAATAATTTTCTGACCATTGACGGTTTTTTAATTATTCTGATTGGATGGATCACATCAGGAAATTATTATATGCTTGTAATACATCCCGAAATAGATTATGTAATATGTCAAAAATAGATCATACTATATACATAGTACACGAGCGATTTATACATAAATATTGTTACAAATAAATTCTTAGAAACTATTGCAAAGCAATAATCCAATCCGCACTTAAAATGAATCATACATTTTTATACTATAGAGAACCAAATACCTTGCCTTTTCGCAGTAACTGCTCAAAGCCAGAATAACATATAATAAACAAATTAGTTAGTTATATACATCTGGATACAAACTTGTGAGTGAACAGGATATATTATTTTCTATAAGCGATAAATATGTCAGGTCTTAATATTCCTATTATTATTGATAAAAATCTAAATCACGGAAACTTATTAATAATAGACTGGGATATGATATGAAATATATAGAGTCATATATCTACAATTATTGTGGAATTAATGATTATCAATAATTCTTCAATAAACTCTTTGAGATTGAAAGACAATATGATACTTTATCTGTTATTTGACACAATGAAACTCCACAATAATGGGTTATTCGGGTCAGAGTTCCTTTACAAGAGCTAGTCTCTGAAAAAAGAAAGCGTATATCACGTATACTGTTTATATGGTGGATTTGGAAATTCTAAGCTAGTCAATCACGACTACTACAGACTTGATTGCTGGAAATTAATTGAAGTTAATGATATGAAACTAAAGAAAGTATATGCTTCTGCTATTTACAGATATATCGAAAAGATTGAACTTGCAGATTTGATGAAGTATTATTGGAATCATGAATGTAATAATCCAAAATCTTAAGATGGATATGCTCGAATCATACAAACTGCTTATCGCTGATTCAAAAAAAGAGTACCATCAAATGCATATCTTGCTTGGTTAAGTTTATCAAATGATAATACTCCAGATAATAAGAAATTTTTAGGTTTAACTCAACGTAAAATAAGAAATCCTCAGACTTGAGAACAATTTGTTCAATGGCATACTAAATGGATTACAATGTATAAACAGTGTAATTTAAATATTTCTGTAGATATTTATGTTAGAAAATATGAAGAATATATTATTTTATATAATTGGATAGAATCTAAAAAGAGTCAATTGCAGACTAGATTTCAAAAGCAACTTTTAGAAATAGAAGCATAGTATTTAATAAATTATATAATGTAGTCACATAATTTATTTATCTGATTAATATATCCCATCTTCTCGTGACTTTATCACTCAGCACTTCATGCCAGCTCACGCCAAAGCTAGAAAAGTAAATGCAGAATGTGTTACAAACAATAGATAATGACACATATCTTTTATTATGAAATAATGGCACTTACGTGCTTTCAAACATTTTTTACTTTGATTTTTATATATCAACCCATTTTCATCTGACACAAAAGTCCCTAGTGTTGATAATAGATCACGCTTGTTATTATTACACATCCACCTCAATTTCAATCACGGCTGGATACGGACAGCTTCTTAATAGAAATGGCAAGTAGAATATACTTATATTAATGCATCAATAAATAACAGAAAAAATAATTATCTCATCATCGTGGATCACGCTTTATTGCAGAGTAGTAGCTTTTCGAGCCTTCTCATTAGAAAGATTAATCACTTGATCCCAACCAGTTCGTACTCTGTGTGGATGCTCAGAAGATACACTTAAATCAAAAACAATAAATTTCTGTTCACATAAATGCTTATTAACAATTTTATAGATACTACGCCAGTCATTAACATATAAACGAAGTATTCTGCTTAGTTCATCTGAAGTATAAGAGCTATTAAATAACACAACATATTTTAAATTTTTTCGTATCAACTTTGGACAGTCAAAGTAACTCTGTGATACATATATCGAACTAATATTAGAGTGACGCCCTTCGGTAAAATAAAGTATAATCTTTTCTTGAATTTTCTTTGGTTCAGTGCACACATCCTTGAATATAACCACTGTACCTCTTTCTGAAAAGAATGAATCTAGTTTTGGAATATTATCAGGCTTTATAGCCTGAAATATAATATCTTCACGATATAGTTCTGGACTATTTGCAATTATTTGATATACTGATTTAAGGTACATATATTTGGATTCTTTGAGATGGTGTCCAATAAGTACGATATCATTACATTTAATATATTTAATACCTCCTTTTTTATTATTAAACATTTTATATAGTTTATCCTCAGACAAAAGACGAACAACTTCAGTAGATTTTCCTGTATTAGTCCAACCTGAAATTAAGCATGTGAAGGGCCATTGGGGAGTTGAATTCTTGCTATTATATTTCTCTGGATTCTTGTATTCGTCTATATTTAGAACAAGCTTTTCAAGTGGATTGAGATTTTCTATTTTCATTCTAATCGGATAAGTCACTAATTATTATATCTGAAAAATAATGATTTTTAATACTTAAAGATACTGGATTATTTTTATGCGTCAGAGATACTAGCTCCACTATAATGATATACCCGACTTACTATTCGTATCTGAATACCAACCAACAATATCAAGAGTAGAATTTTTATTTTGTAAGGTTATAATTTCATTTATGCTAACTTTCTCGCAATCCTCAATATCAAGCTTCTGGAGATTACACAAATTTATTAATGCAGATATAGATACATCAGTAATGTCGTACCCTCAAGATAAAACTGTTCAAGTTTTGAGCACGAGATTCGATGCTTTGCATCATCATTGCTTTGCAATAATTTAATATACAACATAAGTACTTATATTTGCGAATTTATTCTTTATGCGATAAATAACCTTTCTTTTGCAATTTGCATTTTATGTATGAAAATAAATCAGCATCATACAGTATTTCAATAAGATCTATATCTCGCTTTTTGCATATTTTCCGCTTTTTTGGTCGCGCTTTCTTTGATTATCTAGATTATCTTGATTTTTGTGATATAAACTGTTGTGATAAAAATGCTGGACTCCATTATACTCCCACGCCAATTTTAGTTCTTTATTATATTCATCGAGTCTCAATCCACCCAAGAATTTTGATGCATATAGTGGAAATTTTTTACCCAGTAGATCCTCAAAATATATCGACAACTTCTTTCACAGATATGATGACATAGGGGATACCATTCAAATTTCGTATCTATTAATGAATATGGATATTTCTACTGATGTTTTCCATTTTCACAAGACTAGAGATATACATTCATTCTGTTTATTTGGCCAGTTTTACCAAAACATTTTCCGCCACGCTTTTCAGCATATGTGACGGCTTTAGCCATTTTATTAACAACACAGATAAAATTAACAGATCTGAAACGAGTGTTTTCTCCCAATATACTCTGGGGCAGATACTGAAGTTTTTCTAGATCTACATGCATGAGCTCTTCAAATACAAATCCTCGCTTTAGAGAATATTCATCATCATCACTCCCGAGATAATATAAAACGGTTCATTTTTCATTATCACGATTTTGCGAATTTTATGAATAGAAGGCGAAAATACTAGATCAATTACACGTCTCTGATTTTCCATATCCCTTCCCACTCTGCATTAGCAAGCAGGTAACGAACACTATCCCTTTTTTTAACTTATTTTTTTCATCCTTTCCAACAGGATGCTTATATTTTGTAGATGGCCTAGATTCTACTCGTTTTAGTTTAATAGCTTTTGCTGGAGCTAAACCCTATTTTGATGAACTTAGAGCTCAAATGAGACGTGTCGGATAATTATTAAGATAATCTATTACTTCTGGCAAATACTTGACCCACTCTCTTATTAATTTAGGATTTTTAGATATTGATTCAATGGCATATTGGATTTTATAAAGCATCTCTGCTAACGTCTTATTAAATCGTTCTACAAGAGCTAATCTACGATGACTATAAGCACCAATTACTTAAATTGTGACATTATACACTTCCATTAATCGAGCAGTTTCACCCATGAATTCTTTACCACCGTCACATTGTAGAAGTGTCAGGTACATAAGAGGATTATTGGGATTATCATAAATTTTCTTAAATGCTTTAGCAACTTCAGAACTATTCTTCGATGTTAGAGAAACATTTGCCTTAAACCTGCTACTCACATCTATAATTTGTAATACTGCTTTCTATTTTTTACCTTTATAGTAATCATGTGTAAGGAATAAGAGATCACACTGATGTACACAATTTGGTTTTTAAATTTTACCATAACTAACCTGTGGAGTATCTTTTGGTAATAGAGCATATTTTTGCTATTCATTCTGGTTATGCAACCATTCACGAACTTTTTTATATGAAAAATTATATCCTTTATCTTTAATAGCATTATACAATTTTCGAGGGTTAGAATGATAACCAGTAGGTTGGTAAAAAAGCAATTTACAGATTAAGTTTAATTCCTCATCTGGATCGATTCTAATAATAGGTGTGCTCAATTTACTCATTTTGATATTACTTATTATAGCAAAGTCAAGAGATAAGATAATATAATATATTGTAAAAAATAGAGACAGAGTCTCATTACTTCATAATAACTATGGCATTTTATAGACCCCGACCTCCAATCGAACAACTTATAGATCAGCTACAGATAAAGAATTTGAGCTAGAACAAATTAACCAAGAACTCCAGGAGATATTACAATCAGAGGTAGCCATCTTGAATGAGAAATATATAAAGGATCTGAAACATAAATATACCAGATGTGAGAAAGAAATCCAATCCCTCAATAAAGAACTAAAACAGCTTGAGAATACTTTAGAGGAAGAAAAGAATGATTTGAGATTGGAAATATCATCCCTTAAAAAAGCTTATATCGAGCTAAAAAAGAAATCAGAGATAAGGTATTCTATATCGATAATATAGAAAAACAATTACAAGAATCAGAAGAGCGAATTTAAAATCTAAGGCATAAATTCAAAGTTATTTCTTCTCGAAGAAGCTCTTCAATTTAGAAGAGGAAGATATAGATATGGCGAAACTTAACCTTTTTATACAAATTGAACGAGGCTTAAATCGCATTAAAAATCACATCCAAGGTGGTAGTACTCCATTAAATAATCCTATCAATATTATAGAAGGCATTAGAGATTCCTTAAATACTGTTCAGTATAATTATCAGTCTGCATACCAGAATATAGATGGTGTTATCTCTTAACGAGATGATAGAGATAATCAGATAGTCCAGCTATAACAGGATGTCAATTATTTTAGACAGCTAGATACACTTCAACAAAATCATATTAACCAGTTCACTCAAGATGGAATTACTTTACAAAATCGTAATTATCAGCTTACACAAAAACATGATACCTTACAAAACCATGTTAACCAACTTACTTAAGATCTTAATAATGAACAAGGAGAATGTTATCACTGGAGGGAAATTGCGCAAAAAATAGAAAATGAAATGCAAACACATATCAATATTCTATTTCTTGACAAATTTGTATTCAATTTTAAACTTCAGAGGTACCAAAGGCATGGGAGAGAATTACAACAAAAATATGATATGCGAGGGCGTTTGTGACATAATGCAAGCCTAGTATAGGAGGATCAATATACAGTAGCGGTCATAAGTATCTGACTGCCTCTAACTCTGGTTACAAGTAAGTAAATTCAAAATTTTTTTTATTTAAAAAATATATAACTAACTAACTAAAATTAATACATTGTGTAGTTACCATCTGACTCTATAAGTGCAGCTGTACACCTTTTTATGCTAGCTACCAAATTCGTGATAAATACAGGTGATAATCGGTTCTATTCTTTTATAAGTTTCCCTTTAACCCTCTAATTGATTGATTTTTTTTTCGTATATTAATTTTCATTAACCTCCAAACGTTTTCTATAGGGATTTGGTCTAGAGACATTAATGGCCAAGAAAGTACCTCAATACCATTTTCTTCCTTTTATTTTTTCGCGATTTTCGATCGATACTTTAGATCATTATCTTCTTATAAGATCCAATTTATGTTACCTTCACCAAAAAGTTTAGAGGTGGAAGCCAGAAGACTCTGCTCATAAATAGTACACATAAATTCAGCATTAAGGTTCCTCTGAAAGCAAAATAGCTTACCAAATCTAGAAGCAGAAAAATATTCCTAAACATGAACTTTTGGTGGATGCTTAACAGAACAAAACACTTTTTTTCTCTCAGGAAATTGCCAAACCTTTTTTTTGATATATATAATTGAAATGTACTCTTATCTGTAAAAACAACTCGATTTCAATCAAAATACTTATGTTTTTTTGCCCATTGCAACCTTTTCTTTCGATGGTCTTCTTTAAGTAAAGGTTTAGAAATTTCATTACTAAACTTTCCTCCAGACTTACGAAGACGTCGCCTTACTGTTTCTACACTAAGCCCAACACCTCTTTCTTCCA
>CAJVPQ010002607.1:0-13258 GCA_910591825.1 Funneliformis caledonium
AAAAAAAAAATTAAGTTAAAATTAAAATAACTGCAAACAATAGCTTTTTTTTTTGTATTGGCATTGGTATTAGTTTTAGTGGTAGCAATAACTTTAGCTTTAGCTTTAATGATGACATTGGCTTTTTTTGGCTTTTGGCTTTGGTATTTGATGCTGGCATTGGTGTTAATAGTGGAGGTGGCATTGGCATTGGCATTGGCATTAGTTTTGGTGGTAGTGGCATAGGCTTTGACTTTGACTTTAGCGATAATATCTATTGGCTTTTTTTTTAGCTTTGACATTGACGCTATATTGGAGGTGGTATTGGCTTTTTTTTTCTTTTTAAGCTGACATTGGCATTAACACACACAATGTAAAAGTAGGAGTTTAAGGACTAAAGGTCTAATCCTTACTGAAACATTATGTGTGTGGGTCATAGAACGTTAAAAAAAATATTAATTTTTCTTATTATATTAGAAGAGCTTTTATTAACTTTAGAATCTTAATTTTGATATTATATTTTAAAGCTCTGTGTGGATTCTCCATCCTCAAAAAGCATATTAATTTTTATTAGTATATTAGAAAAGCTTCTAAAGACTTTAGAACCTTAATTTCTATATCAACTTTTCAGTTATATTTATTAAATCTAATGAAAATTATCATATCAGGAATTGTTTCTGTATGAGTTAACTCTTTAAATAGCATATTAACTACTTAAATCTAACATAAATAAGTCTAACAGTCCTTATTACTCCATAAATAAGTCTAACAAAAAATTAAGTCTAACAAAAATAAGTCTAATAGTCCTTATTATTCTATAAATAAATCTAACAATTTTCTTAAGTTTAACGAAAAATAATAAAATAAGTCTAACAGTTTCAATTCCATCATCATAAATCTAACAAAAAATGGTTTATCTAGAAGTGGTTTTGCACAAGCTAGCTTAATAAAATAACATAATATTCACCTAACTCTAACGAAAAAATAAGTCTAACTATCTCAATTTCCTTCAGATTATACTATTTTGTAAAATAAGTCTAACAAAAAAATAAGTCTAATGGAATTTTTGTTCCAACTTTTCCTTAATCAAGAATAGGTTCAATGCAGGCTAGCTTACTAAAAAGCATATTTTTTATAAAAGTCTAACGAAATGTCACCTTTGCAAAATTCGCAAAATTGTCCTAACTTTTCCTTAGTCAAGAACAGACTCAGTATAGGTTAGCTCATCAAATAGCATAAAACTTTAATGAAAAAATTTAAGTCTAACTATTCCGTCCTGCTGGAAATTTTATAAGTCTAACAAAAAATATATATCAGAAATTGGCTTCGTGCTAGCTAACTCCTTATTTAATATATTATTCATTTAAGTTTAACGATTCTGCCCTACCGTAATATTTATTAAATTTAACGAAAAAACTAATTTCTTTCTATAAAATCCATGGAATTGTCCAAGAACAGTAGGAGGAGTAAGAAAAAACTATATCTTCATTACCATTCGAAGTTCTATGAATAAGGAAAAGGCAAATATCTATTGAATATTGCGCCCTCAAATTCTAGCAAAATTTAGGTAAAGAATTAGCTGAAATAATCTTTCCATTTATTCTGGTTGATATCTATCACAATATTCTCCTTCTTCTAGTTTTATCAGATAGAAGCATTTCTTACAAAGAAAAATATTAAGATTTGCAAGTGCATTACTATAGGCAAGCGTCATTTCCTTATAAATTTTTCTCGTGTTTCAGATCAAAGTCTTTCATGTATCTCTGATCGAAGCCTTTCTTGTATCTCTAATCGAAGACTTTCTGATGGAAGCCTGTCATAAAACTGAATAACATAATAGCCTCTGATATGATCTGGGTATTGGTCACAAGTAAAAGCAGTTGGCTTATCACAATCAGAATATGGTAACCTTTTTTTGATTTTTAATGAAATTGGCATCCAGAAGGCCTAATAGAAGCTCTCCCACAAACCTTTCTAGTATTGCAGAGAAATAAGCAGGAATATTCACCAATCATCCTATTTTATATCACTAAATATCGAAAGAAGCAAGTTTGCAAATGCTGTCTTTACTGATCGAAAAGTGAAAGGAATAGGAAATAATTAATTAAAGAAAAAAATTTATAAGCAAGTAATAGCGTAATGTTAGAGCTAACTATATATAAATATTATATGCGTATCTTGATTATATTGAAGAAATAAGTATAGAGATAGCTGATTTCAATCTAATTAGTCCTACTGCTCATATATTTTTACTTGAAACTATGTCAAAACGTAATAATAAAATTATTAATATTAAAATAATGATGACTAGTGCTTCAGATGGTGTATTCTAAGAATTTTACATTCAGTTAAAGTTCATCCAGAAAGAAATCCACATCGGCTATATGGAGATTTTATGAAGGAACTTAATATGGAAGACATTCCAATTCCAGTACCAGTTTCAACACTAGTTTATAAAAAGTTTGAAGAAAATAATCCTGAAATTAATCTATGTGTCTATGAATGACACAACCAAAACTAAAGCTTCAAATGGTTCAGATTAATCTGAAAATTTTCAGTTCAGATTAACTTCAGTTCAGTTTCAGATTGCAAAAAATTCAATCTGAAAATTTTTGATTAAGTTTGGATTTTTTTCAGATTATAAATCTAATCTGAACTGAAAAAAATCCAAATCAAACCAAAAATTTTGGATTAATCCAAAATTTCAGATCGTTTAAAATGATTAAATTTATCATTCTAAAAGAACGATAAAAGAATCGTTTATTTGGAATAATTAAATTATCATTCTAAAAGAATGATAAAAGAATCGTTCAATTGGAACAATGAAATTATCATTCTAAAAGAATGATAAAAGAATCATTTATTTGGAATGATTAAAGTTATCGTTTCAAACGAATGATAAGAAAATCATTCGATTGGAATAATTAAATTATCATTCCAAAAGAACGATAAAAGGATCGTTCAATTAGAATGATGAAATTATTATTTCAAACAAACGATAAAAAGATCGTTTGATTAGAACAATTAAATTATCATTCCAAAAGAATGATAAAAGAATCGTTCATTTAGAACGATTGAAGTTATTGTTCCAAACAAATGATAAGAAAATTGTTCAATTAGAATGATTAAATTATCGTTTCAAAAGAACAATAAAAGGATCGTTCGATTGAACTGATAAAATTATCATTCTAAACAAACGATAAAGAATCATTTTAAATGATTTAAAATTTTAGATTAATCTGAAACTTTTGGTTTAGTTCAGATTTTTACCAGTTTACGGTTCAGTTCAGTTTCAGATTGACATTTTTAAGATTTATAATCTGAACTGAACTGAACTGAAATTATCAGTTCAGTTTCAGATTGGCCTATAATCTGGACTGAACTAAACTGTTTGAGCATTAACCAAAACAAATGTCTTGACTTTCGCTATATTTCAGAAAGAAGAGGGATGAATATAAGCATGTAAATCTTCTAGTAATTATGGAAGAAGAAAAAACTCACTACTGTATTATCAAAGATTTATATAAGCTGGTATACAATCATAGCAAGCATAAAGGACGAAAATATCTATGCCATTATTATCTTCATGTATACTTTTCAGAGATAAGATACAATGAATATTTACCAAAATGTAAGGGTCTAAATAATGACTCTTAGCGACTAAAAATGCCAGTTAAGAATAGGAGCATCAAAGCTTTTTATAATTATAAATACATGTAACCAAATCCATATCACATTTTCTGAGATCTAGAAATGTTAACCAAAAAGTTAACCCCTGAAGAAAAGACGAAGTTAACCTATACTGAAAGATTACAGATGTATAAGCCATGTGGTTATTGCTATATAGTTGTTCATATGAATAGTTCACTCAACTATAAAATCATAAGTCATAATTTATATAGGGTCCAGATGTGCTTGAAAGATTCGTTACAAAAATTGAGGAGGAGCTAGCAAATATACAAGAAAACTTATTTGCATCTGCAGAAATAACAATAGTACCAGGAGATTTTAAAACATACAATGAGATGACAGAATGCTAGATTTGCAAGGAATCTTTTTTAAAACCAGCATCAGAGATAGTACAAAAATTTGAAGAAGCAAAGCATAATTTATTAGAAATCAAAGAATGGGAAACATGCATGAAAAAAGAACATCCTAAAAAGAAAGAGGCACAGAAAAGATACTGAGAAGCTTTAAGTGCACTTAATCGAAAAGTAAAAGATCATGATCATATAAATGGAAAGTACTGAGGTCTAGCTCATGACTTTTGTAACAAAAAATTGTGAATAGGCTTTTTCAAAACTAAAGTGCCTCTTATATGTCATAATTTCTGAGAATATGACTCTCATCCACTTATAAAAGTTGTGAGCAAGTTTACGGCTGATAAGCTAAATTGCATTCCAGAGAATATAGAAAAGTACAAAACTATAGATATTGGTCAGCTCTGATTTCTTGATAGCTTTCAGTATATAGGAATGGGATTAGATAAATTAGTAGAATGTTTAGGAGGAAAGCTTGAAAAATTCCCTCTAACTGTTGGGTACTTTACTGAGAAAGACTATTCAATAGATAAGATTAAGCTTCTTTTTCGAAAGGGCATTTTTATATATGACTAGACAAATGCATGAAAAAAATTCGATAGAGCAAGCCTTCCATCTAGAAAGGACTTCTATTCACTTCTTAGCCAACAAAATATTAGTAAAGAGAATTATGAATATGCTCAAAAGGTATGGCAAATATTTGAGATGAAGAACTTTGAAGAATATCATGATCTTTATCTTGAGACAGATGTACTTTTACTTGCGGATGTTTTCATGAACTACACTATCATGTATTTGAAAAATAATAGCTTAGATCCTTCTTATTATGTTTCAGTATCTGAAATGTTTAATGATTCTCTTTACAAAAGTAGCGGGACAGAACTCAAACTTATGTCAAATATGAATAAATATCTAATGGTAGAAAATAGCATTCGTGAAGGCATAATAATAACAAGTTATCGATACGCCAAAGCAAATAATTCATAATGTTCAGACTATAAGTTTAGCAAGCTGAATTCCTGAATCATATATGAGAATATGAATGCTTTATATTTAGGTGCAATAACCCAATACATGCCTACAGAAATTTTAGGTAAAGTAGCACCAAAGAAATACCGGATATCCAAAGCATAACGCTAGATGCAGAAATAGACTATATACTAGAAGTTGATCTAGAAGCCCTAGTGCACTTGCACGATTTCTTTATAGATTATCCGTTAGCATCTGAAAAGCAAATAGTTTCAGAAAACTGGCTTAGTCTATATAATGAAAGATTAGTGAAAGATAAAGAAGTTGAAAATGAAAAATATGTGTCTGAAGAGAAACTAGTCTAGACCCTCTTTACTAAGAAGAATTATATAGTTCACTATCAAGTTCTTCAGATATATATGAAGTTCAGGATAAAGGTTACAAAGATTCATGGTGTTCTTAAATTTTGGCAGTCTTCATAGATGAAAGACCATATTGAGGAAAATATCATAAGCGTAAAATTGCTAAACTAATGAGAACGAGTTTGGGATCATGTATTATAAGCTAAAGAATAATGCAGTCTTTGACAAACAAATAAAAAATATTCGTAAACATATGAAAGTAGAATTACTCTGAACAGAAGAGAATAAAAAAATCAGACGCTTAGCAAGTTTACCATTATATGTAGACTTTAAAGCATTTGAAGGGGAAATTACAGCAGTCTATATATTAAAAAATATAGTAACTTTAAATAAATCAATCTATGTAAGGCAGGCAATTCTCGACATTAGCAAAGCTATGATGTTCAACTTTTGGTATGGTTACATAAAGATAAGGCCTGTCTACTTTATACAGATACAGACTTGCTCATAATGTAGATAAAAACTAAAGACATATATAAAAATCAAGCAGAAAGACCAGACATTTTCGATCTTAACTATTCAGGAGACTTGTTTCTAATGAAGAATGAGACAAAAAGGGATCCAATAGGCGAATCAGTATGCTTAAAGCCAAAAATGTATTCAGTTCTTCCAGCAGGTCATGATCTTAAAACTCCTGATGATCTCGATTCAGAAGACCTAAAAAGAAGCATGGCATTTAGAAGGCAAAAGGTGTTAAGAAATGCATAGTTAAAAAGAAACTTCAACATAATAAGTTCTTAGAATATCTTAGAAACAAGAAACTAACCTGACATGATAGGTATGGTCTCTGAAGTTATGATCATCAAATATATCTGGAGAGGGTAAATAAGATAGGGCTGAATCCATATGATAACAAGCACTGGATCTTACTTGATGGAATTTGAATTCTTCCATATGAACATTGGTAAATTAGATTATATAAACGCCTGGTGACATCTGAAATAGCTCCTGAGGAAGTAGAAGAAAGGGCTATGAAAGTTAAATTTCGTATCAAGTCATAGATGTTTATAACAAATATTTTTTCAGATAAAAAAAATTTAAAGAATATATTTTCATTAATTAAAGTTTTTCTATCGTTATAGTAGAAATAATATAAAAATGGTCGATCATAAGGATATAGAACTTGTACAAGTCAAAGTCATAAAAACTGCATTGCAAAAAGGCAAAAAATATGATAATCTTACGAAAAATTATGGAGAATATCTAAAGAAGTTACAAGCTGAAAAGAATCTGAATGACTATATTTAAACAGTTACAAACAAGATGTTTCCTAATGAAAAGGTATACAATTTAAGGTTAGAAAATTATCAAAGTAGATATGCAGACAAAGATTTGTATGCTAGTCTGAAGGAACTATATATGCTCTACTACCTTATAGTCAAGAAGGAAAATTGTGAAAGATCTGATGAGAAGGTAAAACGAATGTTTAAAAAAATGGTAATCTAGTCAGTTTTGGTTAGCTAAGCTAATAATATATTATTTTTTTTTTCTGATGCAATAAATATTCAGTTATTTTTTAAGGAGTATAGCCAATTGGATTAATTAAATCAGCTAAGCAGATCAGCTAACTGGTAATGGCTAAGTTATAAAATAATCAACGTAAGACAATGGGTAAGTTTATTACTAATCTAACGCAGTATTTATCATTATGCAATCTGACTAAATATAGAGTTACCTTTGGTAATAGGGCAACTGACTTTATCACTGGCAAAAATATAAAACAAAACAGAGTTGTAGGCATGTTTGATTATCTTGAGCTATATAAATATCTAGAGTCAGGTGCTCATCATTAATATTATTTTTTCGATTAAAGATATAGGCATATATAGCAAAGTATAGGATTTAATAGCAATTTGCACAATATGGAAAACTTAGATGATATTATAGAAGATGTGAATAAAAATATTAAAAAGGTATTTTTAGTAGGGGTTACACCTGAATTTTGACAAGAAGCCTATATAATTAGTCTTAAATTAACATTGAATAGATTAGTACGGAAGCTAGAGTTTACGCAAAAAGATGATTGTTCTTCTAAGCTAGCCAATTCAAAGTAGTGATCTTCAGCTCAGAAGAATTTGCTGAGCTATGTACAGCACCTTTGACCAGATTGTGCGACAAAAAATAAGTAGATCATCGCTCAGAAAAATAAAACATTTTTACTCCTTTTGGACTTCGTCTTTAGCAGAAAATAGTCCAGGTATGTTAATACCTAGGAAAGAAATCATCAAAAGTTTTGAAGATACACTCTTGCATTTTTATTGACTTCTTCTAATCCATTTATTTCCTGATCAATATGACTGACAATACCAAGAACATTCTAAATTATGCTTATATCCTCTTCCAAATATAAAAGTAAATGATATAATGTCCCAAGTGATTTTTTCCCATATGTTTCTCCCTTAAGATCATGTATATTATTATATAATATAGTAAGAATAGGATTGCAATCTATATCGAGATCTCTTTGTATATCTATTAATTCTTCCACTAAATCAAATAACAGCCCAAACGAATCTTCAAGTGTTTTTTCTTTTTTGCTTTGATTCAATGCTGTTTGATTTCTACTCTTAATAGGTCCCTTTTCTGGATCTGAAAACATATCGAATTATTTCTAAATAGCTATTATATCTTTCTTCTTATACAAAAGACTTCATATAATTGAGCTTTACTTTTATCAGAACTAATATTAGTATTGCTTGTCATGATTGTGTTTAACTTTAACTAGCATATATTCAAATTTGTGTCTGAAATACTGATCATCAATTGGAGTGGTGATCACCAGCTCGAAAGATTTTTTGCTGAGCTACAGATTGTGTGACAAAAATAAGTGGATCATCAGTTAAGCCTTGTGCAATATAATTTTCGCATATACTGAAAAGAAGCTATGTATGTTAACCAGTACTTTATTTTTTTATTAAATATAATTGATTTATTAGCAAAATGTCAGATGACGAGACAGATGAGATCTATAATGAATTTATCAAAGAATATGAGAAGAGATATGAATGGGTAATAAAGGAATTCCTAAATTTACATTAAAGTAGGAAGACTAGGAAGATCTTTTTTTGTGAAATCAAAATTTATTAGAAGATAAAGGCAATTAGGCATTGGAAAGAAAAAATACTTAAGAAATTTGTATATAGTCTGCCTAGCATAAGAAATCCAGCATCATTATTCCATGTATTTATACAATCCAATGCTTTTTACTTTAAGCCTAATAGAATTACTGTATAATGCTAAGGAACTTCAATGGGAAATATGGTCAGATGATATAGATACGGATGAGATCAAGGTAGAAAATAATGCAGATGAGGTTGATAAGTTCCAGTGTAAATCATTGCTTCAAGGTGAAAACTCAATAGCAGATTATTATTTGAAGATAAAGAGATATAATAATGTTATCAAGCTCTGTAAAAATCATCTTAGAGAAGTATTCCATAAAGGATTATCACCAGAAATTCAAAGATATATTGCAAAATTTAAATGTTATTATGATCACGATCTTGATTCTGATAAAATGGTAGAAATGCTTATTTGAGCTAAAAAGGAAAATGTATCTTATTTTATTATTGCATTTAGTGATTATCTTAATCAGGCTAGCCAATTTGGGTTCTCTAATAATAATTTTATTTCTGTTTTTCTTAATCTAGAATTAACAAGATCCTCTATGACAGGGTGGTACTCTACTGATCTAACTAGTCTAGAATAGTGATCGCTAGCTTAGAAGAATTTGCTGAGCCATGCATAATGCCTTCAGCTAGATTGTACGACAAAAATAGATTAATCACATAATAGGTCTATGTGATATATTAATTTCAAATATAATTAAAAAGAAAATATTCATACTAACTTGTATCTCTATTTTTTTCTGAACAAATATAAGAAAAATGTGAAAGGAGGTCTACATGTAATACAGGACCTACTATAAAAATAAATACTAATGGTAAAAACATATGTTATGAAAGACTGAGGACTTTGAAATTTTGAGATCGCTAAGCGTAAAACTAACTATGTGTCTCTCTAGTAGATCTGATCCTTTTAAGATCCTCTCTATATGAAAAGGTAAGAAGATTCCATTTACATGTACTTTCATAGAGCTCTTGGCATTAGATAACAATACTAATTATGCCTCGTACCTCTTTATTTTTTTTCCAACAAGATATAAAGCATGTAGGGGTATATGGAAGTTCAGTCAACCTTTCCGCAAAAACATTTTTAAAGAAAATAACGTAAAATAAGGTATATATATGCTTAAATTATATATGTATAGGAGCGAGTTTTTTTCACTATAGGCTTGTTAACTATAGATAATGAAAACAAATGGCCAATACAAATCCTATCAAACTTAAATGCAGTTTTCAAAATGGGTAGGATGAAAAAAATTTCGTGATTAAGCTTTGCAAAGAAGATAAGGTTTTCACTCTCGAATCTTCTATTAAAACTTTATTATCAAATCAAGATTACTAAGCACACTTCTTCAACTTCGACCTCTATGTTAAAGATAAACTTATAAACCAACTAAAGAGATCTTTAAGTATTTCGATAAGCCTCTTGTTCTAGATCAAATTCACATTCTTATAAAACCTAAGAATAAATAGTATTTTTTTATTCATATCATATAGCGATATAGTCACAATTTTTTATGTATTGTAGACCAGTTTCTAACAATATTTTTTTATTTCTTAAATAAAGCATATATTATATTCTTGTCGTAAATCTTAAAAAAGGTCATGTGTAATGATATAATATAATTGCCTAATAATCTTGTATTACATCTTAATTGCATATATATTAGACAAATGTATTATGAATCAATATAAAAAAATCTATAATTTCTCTCTGAGCGTTAAAAACCAAAAATACTTTTATATCCATAAACCAGCTTTACCAGTATCTGCTGTCAGATGCATAAATTTTTTCATAAACACAAACTTATATATATAAAAACCATATCTTCACAACTCTCTATACCTTCTTCTCTAAGCTTAATAATAGAAGAAATTTCTTCTTGAATAATGTCAGACGTGGTTAAGGATTTTAATACAAAGGAGCTTATTGATTATTTAAAAAGAAAAGACTTGAAAC
Source organism: Funneliformis caledonium (assembly GCA_910591825.1). Lineage (NCBI taxonomy): Eukaryota > Fungi > Glomeromycota > Glomeromycetes > Glomerales > Glomeraceae > Funneliformis > Funneliformis caledonium. Next base: position 10,496 of record CAJVPQ010002607.1, read on the forward strand.
TTGATGAAGATAATATAAAATTTTTCGCAAAGAGAAAGTTGCTAGTCATGATTTTCTTAAGTTAACAGAGAAAAAGCTTGAGTGTTATAGAATAAAAGGAGGGCCAGCAACAAGACTTGTAGACTTCATCAAAGGTCTCAGCTGGAAGCTACAAAACTATTTCTCGCTTAAAACTCTTGATGACTTAAAAAAAATGTTACATAAAATAAGATAAATGGGGAAGATATAACAAATATCAAGCAGTTCACTCCTGGTAGATAATTAATTAATTTTCAAAACTGACTAGATAACTATATTAACTTTATTTTTCTCTATAGTCTTCGAGAAGATTAGTGATGATGATAAAGCGTTTGAACTGTATGGAGGATATTATCTTAAAACTTTGAACATGAAAATTATGATCAATGCTAATGAGACAATGTGCTGTGAATTTATTTCAGCTATATTATATGCGTCAATTACTATCACCAAAAAATTCACTTCTTAAAATATATTTAGAGTTCTGAAAATGACTTACATAAACTCACATATTTGACTCGCATGATTGTGCATAATTGTAAATTTTAGGTACACATAATAAATAAGTACTTTAAATTAAAGGTATGTAGGATAATTTTGACTCGAAACTTGACTTGACTCGACTCATTAAGAATACTAGATATATTCATAGTTTTACAGAAAGACATTTCCAGTGAAGATGCTACTGGCAGAGTAAACTATATGATCAAAAGTCTAAAGGATCTTCTTTGCATTACCGAAGGAAAACCATGAAATATTAAGATTAGATATGCGCAAGTAAGCCTACTATTCACATTTTCACTTTCTAACATATTAGAGATACTAATGATGGTTTATCTTTTAGAATCTAGTATAACTTGAAAGCGCAAATAAAAAGAAACAGATTGCAGATCAAGCATTTAGGAACAACTATTTTGACTATATCTATGGTATTGTGACCACAGGTACAGAGTGGTATTTTATCATATATATTTCTGATGATATATACTCTACGAGTGAAAGTGAATATCAAATTAATCTCACGAAGTCCACTGTTAAAAAAAATCCTAAGCTACTTCAAAATAATGTGAAAAGGGTAATAGGTATAATTGTTAGATTATTGAAGGATTGAGTTAGTATAGATAGTTTTCTGTCTAACAAGAGGGCTAGGATCAAAAAAATTATCAAAAAAATAATATGTATCCTGGATTACGTCCTGAATATTTGTATTTATTTGTATGTATTAATAAAAAATTTCAGCCAGAGTGCCCTGGTCAAAAAACACATTTTTTTATTTTGAATGCTTATATACATTATATTAGTTATATATAGATCATGTCATCTGAGCTTGAATTATTAAAACAACGTATCACTGAACTTGAAGCTAAGAATGACAAGCTTGAGATTGAGAATGCAGAGCTTAAGAAGGAGAATACTAAGATCTGCAATCTTAGATTCAAACTCTCAGTGTCTGATGTTGAAATAGCTGAACTTAAGCATAGGAATGCGAAGACTCTAAGATTGAATGCAGAATATAATGAGAGACGTGATGCTGAAAATGCCAATCTTAGGGCTAGAATTGAAGAGATAGAATCTGAGTTTGAAGATAGAATCACGAAAGTGGAATAGAAGCAGACTCTGCAAAGAGCCTTAATGGTAAATAATAATTCTTCTAATAACAGTTCACCTAGCTTTAATTTAGTTATAGTACCAGAAGCGATAATAGTACCTATTAACTCTGTGAAGTGTCTTAACGGCAAATCGTTAGAAGAGAAAGATATGAATAGTTTCTTACTTGAGGTTCATAAGAAAATTATTAGTAGTGAAATAAAGCAACACAATAAGAAGAAATTTCTACGTGAGTCAGCTAAAAATTAAGTCCATTTGAAATTATCACGTGATAAAAAAACTGTTACCAATGGTAACGATCAAAATTTGAAATTATCATTTAGTACAGGTAATAATATTTCTGTCTCATCATCTATTAAGAATAACTTATCATGCAACACAAAAATGATCACTTGTACCGATAGCAAGAATGCCCTATCTGATAAAATATCTAGGCTAATTGCTATACAACTGCTTGATAGAAATCAAGTCACTAAGTAAACTTTGAAGCATGAATTTTCTAGGCCTATTTCTTCAGTGGCATCAGTTAAACTACATGATGAGTCCATCTTAAACAACACAATTGAAGGCTCTACGTAGAGATTAGCTTATTGGATTGATGAGGCTATGAGAATGGATCTAAAAGAAATCTTATGCTTGTATTATTATTCCCTCAAGTTTGAAGAAAAAGTAAAAAATATTACAGCTGATGGCAAGACTAAAGATAAGACAGCAAGATCAATGATATACAAAGAAATGTTGCAGTATTTACCTAATGTCACTCTGGGTAATTTGCGAATCTGAATACATAAAGCTAAAAATATTCTTATACTATTTAGAGAAAAAGGAGTTGGAATCGATATAATTAAGTTAGTTACTTGTAGCGTAAGTAATATCTCTAAATTAAATAATACTCAAATTCAAAACATTATAGATTATGTGAATAATAGGGTTCATGTAATTTCAAAAATTGTTACTAATGGTAATGATTAGAATTATATGACTTTAGCGGAAATGATTTCATCAGTTACACCTCAAACAAGTAGGACTAGTTTAACCTATGACCGCACATACAGTAGCAGTCATAAGTATCCGACCGCCTCTAACTCCGGCTACAAGTAAGTAAATTCAAAATTTTTTTTTTTATTTAAAAAATAC
>CAJVPQ010002608.1:0-13253 GCA_910591825.1 Funneliformis caledonium
TGTTCAGATTTATTATTAACTCATTTTTTATTTTTTTTTGAGTTTCCTCCCTTTCTATTGCAAAGGCCCCATATATTGATTTTATATACTTATTTGATTAAATTGATACCAAATTGAGGCCAATTTTAGGTTGATTTATGATTATTTAAATTCCAAATTGATGCTGAATGATGCTGAATTGAGATCAATTTTAGGCTGATTTATGGTTATTTAAGTTCTGAATTAATGCTGAATGATGCTATATTGAGGTCAATTTTAAGCTGATTTATGTTATTTAAGTTTCGAATTAATGCCGAATGATACTGAATTAAGGTCAATTTTAGGCTGATTTATGGTTAAATTTAATCTAAATGGCTATGTCCAATTGGAGTCGATCGGCGTCTATCGACGTCTGAATTGTTACCGAATTGAGGCCAGTTTTAGGCTGATTTATGGTTGAATTTAAGTTCCGAATGGCCATGTCCAATTGGGTCGATCGGTGTCTACTGGTACCTGTTTGTGCCGATCAGAAAATATGGCAAATCAGCCATAAATAGTATCAAAATCAGCCTAAAATCAGCTATCCGATTTTTAGCAGATTTGGACTATTTCGACTAGTGTTAAGGTTCTAAGTTTGTTATAATTGACCTCATCAACATCTACATTTTGAGGCAAAAGGGATGTGGCTTCATAAAACTATCTTTTATCTATACTAGGTGAATCTGCAAGTTATGTGGTAAGTATTCTCCAGTCATTTATTATCGTTTATCCATCATGTAAACGTAACAAAATATCTCTAAAATAACATTGATCCTTTGAATCTCCAGATTAGCATTGAACAACATCAAGTTTATAGACCTCTCAAAACTGCTTGTATGTATTTGCGCCATCATTTGATAATGAATTATATCAAAGAGTTTGCATATATATAGGATCATCTATTATAGGTGAAAGTTGTCTAAAATTACCAATCAGAATTACAGATTAACCTTTAAAGAATTGATCTTATTGCCCAGAAAAAGCCTGGCGTAATCTTATATCGATCAAGGCGAGTATTTTGCATCCTACCATACTTTTTTCATCAATGATAATATATATTATACCTTGCAATCTTTTTTGTAATTGCTTTAGTCGTTCGCTACCTATATCAAAGTTAGTGCTATTTACTGGGATGGAGAGTACTGAGTGGATTGTAACCCTATGAATGTTGAATTCTACGACTCCAGTTAGTGCAAGTACAAGTATAGGTGATTCAATATCAGGTCTATTATTTCTCGCTATTTTAAGAAGTCTACATCAAATTGCTTGTATTAAATACGATTTTCCAGTTCCTGCTGTTCTTATAATGATTATTCTAAGCAACTCAGAATGACTAAGATCTGTAATCAATGTGATATAATACGCTTCGATTCTTTTAAATATTTCTATCTGTTTGTTATTTAATGTTTGAAAATCAATCGTATTAACAACTGAATTTTCAGCTTCTATAGCATATTCATCATGAACTTATTGTAAGAAAGTTAATATATTTGCAAGGTTTAGGTTTGGATGACGTTGTCTGAAATCGCCAACCCAATCATGGTTTTTATCAATTTTACGTGAACCCAAGTCTGAATGTTTATCAATAACTGTATTTGAATCTATCTCTGCTAATAACATCCATTTGGATCGTATTTCTTTCTCATATTCATTATTATTACTATCTTTTTGTTCATCTTTCTTATTAACTAATTCGTCTTCTATGTCATCCACAGGGAAACCAAACAAATCGACAGGATCACTTTCAATTTCTGCAATATGATAATTAAAGAAGTATGACCAAGAAAATGTATCATTCATAGTCAGCTGCTGAAAACTTCGATGGTAAACATGAAGCAGGACTTTTAATTAACAAAATTCCTTTTATTAGGGACCATTGCGTTGAGGCAAAGGTCAAGGCTAAATTTGTACAATATTTTCACTTTTACATTGCTTCCAATTCCTATTTGAATATTTATATTTCAAATTAAGTTGAAAAAGGGAAATATTTTCAAGTTCTTCAGGCTGATTCCAGTATTTTTATAAGGATGATTGCACTGTTTTTCCAGCTTTGTTATCTATTGAAAATTCATTCACACTTTCGATACCACATAGCCATTATGATATATCTTTATTGAGATTTAGAGAGACAAATTGACGACTAGAATGGTATATTGGGATGCTAAAGAGCAGGTGGCAAGTTTTCTACGCAAAGATATCACGTTCTGAAATAGTGTGAAGTAGTAATTTCTGAAACGAGCTAAGTGATGGATCATTGGGTTTGCTGTTACTAAGAATTCAATTTAATATTCAGGAGAAAGCTTCAGATCACAGTTCTGATTTACTGGCATATTTCGAGACATATTGAAGAGTGGCATGAGTATTAAGAACAGGTTTAAGATTAATATTTGCGCGTTAACCCTGGAGTTGAAGTTGATTATGCGGGTTAATATAAGGATCATTCCTTGCAGTGATGAGTTCAGAATATTTATGATCATCATCACGCATAAATGTTTACTCTATATTGTCTTTTGGATATCTAAATCTACAAATTGCTAACCCTTACGATTGGTATGAAGGCAGTATAAAGGACTGCATCATATATGACGTTGTAATTTATTCACTAGTTCAATGTAATCTTGCAGGTCATCATGTAGTTTATCATTATGTTTTGGCAAAGATGCTGATTAGGTACAGGTGCGTCAATTCCTGGATTAATTATGGTAATTAAAGTATCTAAATCTTGTACAATTCTAACCATTATTTCATTATCTTTTTTCATTTTTTCCCATTCGATTACCAGTGTATCCTCCCATATTACAATACCATGTACATGAGGACTGTCCTGATATTGCCACTCAAATTGATACTAATAGTCCTTTAATTTCCACTTAGGAATTAAGACTTCTTTTAGAAATGATTTAAAGTGATTCTCAAAGAATCACGCAGAAATATGAGGATTATTAATCAAGTTTTATCGTCTACGCTTAGCTGCATCCTGTTTTGATTCTCCTATTTGATCCTTGTCATGTAGCATAAGCTTATGGAATTCTGGCTAATACAAGTCTGCAGCGCTGAATGTAAAAAAGATCATCTCCCACGAACCTAATTATTTAATCATGTCTGTCAATTCAACTCGTCATTTTATCCAAAATTGCTGAGTTCTACGCAAACTCTCACTAAACTGTATAATTTGATCAGATAAGTGACTATTTTCTCCAATCATTTTCTATACCTTTTTAACAGTAAGCTGCTTATCATTTAAACTTTGCTTAATATAGACTCTTCCTTCCTGTAACGCTCTCTATCGCATTTGTGAATTTAATGCAAAATATCTCTAATGAGTATATCACGCAAATCTTTCATCTTTGTATTTAAGTAAGTATTGAAAATACTCAGCGGGTTTTACAATTCTTATATATTCTGAGCGAAGGTCAGTAGTTCCATATGGATATAATATTGGAAAAGCACGTGTAATATATCTAGGAGTATGAAATTCATTAATAAGACTGCCATCAATATTTGGCCATGCAATCAGCATGGTTTTAGTTTGCATTTGAGCAAGTGCATCACTAATAGCATCATTTTCATGATGAGAAGTAGTAGCAGCAGGAACAAAATTACATATAATAATATCCTCCGTTTCATTTTCGCTATCATTTAAAGGACCATCATTTAAAGGATCATTATTTATGTTTTGAATCTTTGGAAAATATTTATCAATAAGACCATTTTTAGATAATGATTGCAGCACTTCATTATCAATAACAATGTTTGCATAATAATAATTGTTTGCTTTTAACCAGGAAAGCGCTTGAGCAATCTTATCACGACAAACATTAAAATCTCTGTATATCAATCCACTTGCGAATTGCTGACATACTACAAGAATATCTAATAATATCAGATTGTGTGGAAAACGTGTTGTAAATTCATACACATCTTGAGAAAAATTAATAACATTTCCTTTATATGCATATTAACCTCCATGAAGACAATATACTGAGATTACAGGAAATATTTGAGCAATTAACATTTTTTCAATTTTAGTAAGATCCTGAAGCTCTTCAGGTAAGTCTCCTGGATTCATGTTATTTTCTGCTGAAAACTTTTTGGAAGTTTTTTATTGTTATAATAGCAATGCTGACATTCTCCTGCTATCAATTTAATTGATAAAAACTGTTCATTACATATGGGACAAAGTTTTTGTTCAAATTCATTTATTGTATTTTGAAAATTTTGCAAGAGTTTACGATCAAATTCAGAAAGCATTTCAACAGATATAAAGGAATGCTATTTTATTTTACAATTATATTGATTATTATTTAATTCAATTTTATTTAATGTGAAATTTTTTTTGGTTTAATAAGAAATCCATAATTGGAAAAACCTTTGTTTATTTTCTTTATTAAGATTTTTATTTGTATCCTGCAAAATACGTTTTTTATTTTGCGTTCTTTGTTGTTGCTTTTGTTTTCTTTTTCTTTCTAATCATTTTTTATGTTTTTTCACAGTTTCTTTTGCCCTATTTTTAATTTTATTTTTGCAATCATGTGCTTAACGCTTTGCATATTGGTCAGAAGTTTCATTTTCTCTGCTTTTACGTTTTCTAGATACCTCACGTTCCAAATAATCTGCCATTATTACCTTTCTCTAAAAAATTGTTATCTCTTTTAAATGTTTTTGTTTACATTGTGCTATTTGTCCTAATTTGGTCATGTGAGCTTATATTGAATATGTTCACTTGTATCTTTAAATGTAGAAAATTTGGATTACGTGATTATAATTGTAATATGTGTTTTTTTTTTTTTAGCAAATACAATTTTTTTTAGAGATTTTAGCTCTGGACACATAACAGTTCCTGTTACCTAGTTTTTATTGTATTTTTAAGATTACATAAAACAGTAATTTATATAATAATTAAATATTACAATTACAGTTTTTCATGTAGAATTTTATTCTTTTTCAAATGTGCTTTTTAATTATAATAATTAATGATAAATTTAAAAATTTTTATTAAGAGTAAAGTTCACTTTGAATTTCATAAAATATGTGCAAAAAAATACTTTATTCTCCTTCCCTCCCACCTGTCTGTTGCAATTTTTGCTTTATGCTTTTTAGTTATTTACGCGTTTTTGCAAATGTTCCAATCATATGAACAGTTTACATTACACCTGATCGTCTAAAATAGCTTTTTTTATTTTTTTTATTTTTTATTTTTTAAACAATAAATTAAAAACTCTTTCCGCTATGACCAAAACACGCAAAACGAAAGAGAACAACAGAAACCAAAAAACACAACAACAACAACCACACTCTCGCCCTGGTACACCAGAGCAACAACCAAAAAAGAAACAGAACACCCTACAAACTGTCGAACCCGAAAGCAGTATGTCCTCCAACAACGACAACGACGAAACTCCACTTATGGATGTCGACCCTTTTTTACTAGAAAAAGAAAAGGTAAAGAAATCTTACAAAGTGAAACAATTTTGATTGACACTACCAAACAAAGTGAAATGAACGTCGATGACGCCAACGACGCTTCCGAAAATTTCTTGAACAACAGGAAGAGCCCTCAAGATATTTCTACAAAAAAGACGAAGTTTTTCGCTTACTTCCCAACAGACGACTACCCTGGAAAATCCCTTCAGACAAAAGTTTCTGACGTCACGGACCTCGTGTTCGACAGTTTCGATTCATATTCAGGTGTTGTCCTAGCCAAACACCCAGAAGACCAATCAAAAAACATACTTAAGGCGATATTTTCTGATAAAGAAGAAAGAGACGCGTTCTGTAAGGTCAGCTTACCTAATTTAGAAAAACGCACGTTTTTACCCCTCGATATTGTACCCAAACACCCGTTCGTTCCACAACAATTGATCAAAGTTATAGAGATTCCATTGGACACAACGGAAATTAGAATTAAGAAAATCTTTTTCCGATTTGGAAAGATCATCAGGTTCGCAATGGAAATAAAGAACTTATGGCAACAAGTCACAATTACATACGATATCAACGCCAATTTCACAGAACTTAAAAAAGGTCATGGTGTCTTCATCCTTAATGACATGGTGCGTTTCCATATGAGTGACTTAACGAGAGATCAGATACTAGGACGATCAAAGTATTCGGCCAAGCTCACGTGTCTTCTACATTACACAACGGGTAAAGATCTATCTGACCTTGGATTAATGACCAACACAACTGCCTGGATCATTTCCAAGGCTAGATCCAATTACAACAACTTACAACATGCCTTCTTCTACTTTGCATCGGCGGACGACTACGAAGCGGCAATCAGTAACAATAACCTTACAATTAACGGAAAACATGTTGAATGGACAAATAACAATAAAAAATTGTGCGCTATCTGTTCTTCTCTCCATCACAAAATTAAAGACTGTCCAAAAAAACGAAGGACGCCTAACGATAGAAATACACAGAATCTATACCAATGATTCCAACCAGCACAATACAATAATTACAAGGCTCCGTCCCGCCCTAGAAAAGGAGCGGTCAATCCGAATGAGACTTTTGCCCAAATTACTGAAGGAAGAAAGGACGAAAAAACTCGACTTCCAACAAAGCCTACATATGGTATTTCTAACAATAAAGACGGATTTTTTGAGTTAAGAGGTCCGAATAATACACTACTATCTTCCTGGAGTGATGACGTCCCACCGAATATGAATATTGTCGATAATACAATTACTCCAATAAATCACGTGATATAGCCGTTGGTACGAAAGCTGGAGGTTCCATGCATGAAAAACCTAAGGAAGAGGACGACTTCAAAACATTTATCAAGGACAGTCTCCTACAATTAACTCAGAAACTAGACGATTTTACAATCGCTATGGGTTCAGTTATGAAAAGAATGGATACCATAGAAAACACTTTCAATATCAAGGTCACGGCTTAAGAAGAAAACATGGAAGACTCAGATATGGTGTATGGCTATGACACCCCGGCCATAGATACATCCAATTCGGTTATCAATAAACAACGACGCACCATAGATGCTCTCAAAGAAATCAATGATGCCCAAAACTTACGGCTGAAGCACTTCACAGAAACGGTAAATGGTTTAGTGGACTCATGTAATGCTTTCCGTATGATTCTCGTTCAAAACAACTTATTACCAGCAGAAAAAACAGCAGTAATGATGGCTCTCAACACTAATTATGACATAACTGCTGATAAGGCCCTAAAAAGCCTTCCTCAATTTTAATCACATACAAATATGATTACTGTCTCTACAGAAATTAAAAATGGTTCAACATCCTCAAATAATAATAATTCCACCCTCCCAATAACTATTCCAAACCTCACCTTCGCTACCCATAATGTTAGATCATTCACAAACATTGCAAAACAATACTTTCTCCTCTTCCTTTACTCCGCCTATAACATAGATATTATTGGCATCCAAGAAACTAATTTTAAACAAACATATGCAAAGAATTTTAATCCATCTCATTCCTCCTACATATCGTTTTTCAGTTCAACACCAAAATAGAGAACGGCCTTTGGAATTGGACTTATACTAAAAAAGACATCGCCTATCATGTCTTTAAGTACGCTACAAAACTAGATCGATTAATTCACGTGGATTTACAGTTCGCCAATAAACAGAAACTGCGTGTCATTAACTGTTACTTACCACCCGCAGACTTGAAAACCAGACAGGAAGTCTAACACATACTTACAAAATGGATCAAAGAAGCTTTATCATTAGAATACCACATGACTTTATTAGGGGATTTTAATGCAGACATAGACCGACAACACAACCCTACATATGCACTCAAATACTTCGACACATTGAACAGAATGTCATTGTTCGATGCTTTCACTCTCAAACATGACTGTGCTAGAATCGGCTTTCCTTCATATAGTAATAGTCAAAGCACCTCAAGAATTGACTACATATGGACATCAACAGAAATTTCTATCAACATACTGGACTGCTTTACCATTCCGATAAATTCAGATATATCCGACTACCTTCCAGTCGTGACAAAGTGTGCTAACTTCCTAGACATCAAATTCAACAAAAGAAAAATACAAGCAAAAGTAAGTTTTGACTTCAACAAAATGGACGACCACCAATGGAACAAATTTGGAATCAAATTTGACGCACTCTTAAACGGTTGCTCACTTAAAACTATGAACGTCAATACTTTTTGGACACAAACTTTGCTTAACAAACAATGGGATCAATTCCAGAACTTAATGATTAAAGCTGCTGAAATAACTATTCACATTCGTAAATCAACAGGACAATTTAAATACCTAAGACCCTCCAGACTGTCCAAACTCTATATACAACAAAAAGAACTACACAAATTCAATAAGTTGTTACGCTTAATCAAAAATGGGGCATCCTTTCCGGTCTCCTGGTCTCGTTTATATGATGGTTACATCAAGATTGCACACTCACTAAATATCGTTACCGCTCACCCAAATCCAGATTATCCATTTAACTTCATTGACCTTCTGCTCTCTGACACTAAATTACTGATCAACATAATTCATTGTAAAGCTAAACTGTTTGAGAAGGAATATAAACTTCAAGCAGTCTAATAAGCACTCGAACAACGTCTTGATAACTACGCTTTACAACCTGGTAAAATGCTAGACTCCACCTTAAATCATTCAAGAAGAACCATAGTACTTGACCGCAGTGATGTACATTTTTGATGTCCCAGAGATTTGTTGTCCTAGCTATATGTCCCAGCTATATGTCCCAACCTGTCCCACACTAAGTCCCAAATGTCCTATCTGTCCCATCTATGTCCCATCAGTGTCCCATCAATGTCCCATGACAACACTGCTTGACCGTTGCTTATCAAGGAATTCCAAGAATTTACTAACAGACGAAAGTGCTGTTAAACTTAATGTTAACGAACATTTCCAGAAGACGGCTGGTACCACCCATGAAAACAAAGTGATACCGGAGGAATGGAGCTCAATTTATAATCTGATCTCCAACATCGACCCAATATATATTAGTCTTTAATGTTACCCCCTACAGCAGATGAATGGTACAATATTATAAAATCCTTAGCTGACAATAAAGCACCAGGTCTCTCAAAAATTCACAATGAAATGTTAAAACACCTTGGTCAGCTCGCCAGAAAACTTTTTTGGCACATCATTTGTAGCTGCTTAAAAATCTCATCACTACCGAATAGATAGAACCTAGCGTACATATATCTAATCCCCAAACCTAAATCATGGGAATACGACCTGAATAATACTTGGCCTATCACGCTTCTGAAATGCCCAAGGAAAGCTTTAATCAAATTAATCAACAGACGCCTTTCAACAATCTTTGTCTAACATAGTATACTAAAAGGACACAACTTCGCAGGTCTACCATTTCAGTCAACTTTCGAATCTTTACATATTTTTGATAACATCAAACATGACGTATTTACCAACAAAAAAGAGCTGTGGATCCTATTGCAAGATATGTCTAAAGCCTATGACCAGGTTAACGTTTTTATGCTAGTCAGAGCCTTGGAAAGACTCAAATTACCCAAAGAATTCATATACTTCATTCTTAACATGGTGCTAAGCTATTAAAATCACCTTACGGGACCTCACTAACTAAAATTGAGATTTTTGATTCATATTATTATTTGATATATGAACTTTATTTGGTTAAATTTTTATAGGAGATTATCTTATTAACAAAGCAAGCAATTAGGCCGTCAAAATTTCTCATTTTTTCGTGTAACATCAGTCAAAAAATCTAAAATTAGATTTTAGAAATGATCGACATAAAATTTGGAAATGATTGACATTATTATTTAAAAAAGTTAAAAAAGTTTCTGGACCTTTATAAAATTCAAAATTTTTTAACTTTAATTAAAACCATTATTAATAGTTTGAATGTGTGTTTGAATGGGGGGGTCTAAGAGGCATTAAACCCAGCAAATATTTTTTTTTAAAAAAAACAAAAAAAAATTTTTTTAATATATAAACTTTTTTATAAAATAGTATAACAATGTCTCGTAGGGTGATTTTAATAGCAAAATCTCAAGTGGTATGAAATTAATTTCAAGTTTTACAAAAATTAGTTATGTAAAATAATTTTAACGTTATATTTTATAATAGCAAAATTTTAAATATTATAAAATAATAATTTAATAGTAAAAATTTTAAATAATAAATTATATCGTCTTAATAATTAATTCGACTTAATATTTAAAAATAGAACAATTTATTATTGGTTAAAAATGTTTACTGTGGCATAGCATTTTTTTAATCATCATTTACTCAAAATCAATTTCTTATTCCGTAAGGTGATTTTAATAGCTTGGCCCCCATATTTAGTTACATATAATGCATAACACCTAATATTATTAAAAATGTAGATCAGTCTAAAATTTCAAAAATGAATATTTCACGTGACTTATCATGTATAATTAATTTAATTAAATAAAGTTATGCTTAGTATTTATGTATTTATTAAAAAAATTACATAGAGTTTATTCTTCTAATTAATTTAACTCCTCCAAGATACTTTCTGAAATTCTCCTATAAGATTTATATCTTTTTACTGCATATTCTACCAATTTTCCATCAATATCTTTTCTATAAAGATTCATATAATGCTAACATTTTTTTAAATATTTTCTAATAGTCATTAAACTTACAGAATTAAGATTTTAAGAACTATTTTTTGTAATTTCTCTTATAAATAATCATAATTTTTACAAGAATATCTTTTGGTAGTATTCTAATATCTTTTAATAAAATTTAATTTACAGTAAAATTTAGAAAAAAAATACAATTATGTCTCGCATTTTCAATTAACTTCTCAATAGTACCCTTTTGAACAAGAAAATCAGGTTTCAAAAAAGATTACTCAACGTATATAATAGAAAGTTCTTAAAATATTTTGAACCTTTTCTTTATATTTATTATATTCTAATATCAGTCCTTCAAGTGATCATTTTTACATTCTATTAATATTTGTTTAATTCCTTTAGGCTTATTTCAGAGTTTCTCATTATGATATATTATTAAAATACTATTAATTGTCGCTGATTATTTAGCCTAAAGTAAGTATTTCACATAATTGGTTATTTACCATCTGGATTTAAATTCATTCAGCTTACAACTAAGACATCTTTACTAAATACAGCATAATTAGAGCTATTATCAAAAGCAAATACAATTATACAATCTGAATATAAAGTCACAAAAATTGAAATTGCTTTATATTCGATTTGTTCAAAAAAGTGTTCTGTTGTTTAATATCCCTTTTGATTTATATTGGATTTTAAATAATATCATATTTCTTTAGATATATAAGTGTGTTTTTTATATTAGCTTGTTATAAATACAAACATCTATCAATTTTAATTAGAAATTCGCTAACCATAATTGACCTTCTATTTCCTTTTTTTTGTAGTAACATTTCTTCATTTTTTGTTCATAACTCACATTTTTCATCATTTGAATAGAAAATGCATTCATTATGAATTACAAAAACTTTCTCTTTTTTTTTTCAGATAAATTAAAATGTAATTGATTCATTAATTCATCTTCATATTTGGACATATACTTTTCATATTCAAATATTTTCTCTAAAAATTTTTTTTAATATTGTAAAACATCTTCTTGTTCATGCTTATCATAATATATTTCATGATAATATTGTTGAAATGAATAACTAAGAACTTTGAATCTTATTAAGATTGTATACAAAAAGTTATTTAAAATTAATTTGAAATTAAGACAATTAAGATATGATTACTTATATCTTGTTACAATCATTAAAGTAATAGTTTTTTTTTAGAGATTTTAATATTAAAAAGTAATTCATCTTCAATGAATTTTTTTAAATAGAACTGATATAGTATTGAAATTTTGTTTTTGAATCCAAATATGATATTTTTTTACAACATCTTCATTATCAATCACTCTAATTATTTTTTGATGTTTTCTATGTATAGATATTAAAAGTTTATTATTAAGTAACCAATATTTTATAATATTTTAAATTTTTCATGCTTTTCATATACCACCATTAATATAAATTTTCTGAGTAACTTTTAAACTAATATCAACTTTTTCATGTCCATTATTACTATTTAATAAGGTAAAATATTCAAATATTACTCTTTTATAATTATACTCAATAACCATTAATTGATTATATTATTTCTCTAACTGTTTTTTAAATCTTTTATTTTTTCAGTTATTTGATAAGTATATATATTCATAATTTCACTTTCTGAATTACTTTCTGAATCTTTTAATATATTGAATTTAGGTAATTGTGAATTAATAGTTTGAGAATCATTGATTTTAAAAAATTTGTAATTTTTTTTATACTAACTGCTACTTTAATTAATAAACTATTTGGACCATATTTATCATAATAGGTTGATTTTGATGTTTTGCCTGATTTGTATAGTCCTTATTTTTTCTTTCTAATTGATTATCATTTTTATATACTAAATCAAGTTTTATTAATCTTTAATAGAGTTTGATTTTAACTTCCATATCCTCCAATTTATCTTATTTATTATTATTATTATTATTTCATTTCTCACTAATATTATTTTTACTATCATCCTACTCCTCACCAATACTATTCTCACTATTACTATTCTCATTATTACCATTCAATACATTACTAAAACCTAAAAAACCATCCCATTATCATTAAAAGAACCGCTCTCATCACCAAAAGAATTAAGATCATCATCAAAAAAAACTGAAATTATTATCAAAGGAATCAGATAAACTATTATTATTATAGTAATTTTCTCTATGAAGTTTTTTTTTATTAATTTGCATTAAAGATGCAGATAAGTCTTTATTATCTTTATATGATTTTTTAGTATCATATTTACCTTCTGTTGTGTGTGGCTGATCTCTTGATTTTCTTTTTTGTCTAAAAAATGATGGCATTCTTTTTTAAATTAATGAAAAAATAAAATCAAAGGTATGTTTAAATCAACATTTTAAGATATTGTAAATATATATATAAATATATTAGTTTGATTTCAATTTCAATTTAAATATTTTACAAAAAATTTAATTGAATAATGATTGATTTTATCATAAGATAATGTGCTTGTATTTTATTAGTCAAAATCTAAATTTGCCCCTATCTCTTAAATTATAAAGCAGGCAAATTTATTTGCAAATATAAAAAAAAAGTATTAATTTTTTAATAAAAAATAAAATATTAATGTTAATAATATAATTATTATATAAAAAATATA
>CAJVPQ010002609.1:0-13252 GCA_910591825.1 Funneliformis caledonium
TCATTTTAAAATATGCATTGCGGGCTTCAAACAATACACATAGAATTTGGACTAGTAATACATATAAAATACTATGTGATTGTTTATACAAATCCTTTAAAAAAAAGTTAATTATATAGTAAAAGATTGCTTTTCGTCGGGGACTGTAGTTCCCTCTGCGTCAAACAACGGAAATTCTAAAAACGTTACATAGTTAAGTTCTTATGAAAGAGTACCATTAGTTAGGAAAAATTGTTTCTTGCCACGGAGTCACGATGTAGAAATGTATATTACTAGAGACAACGTCGGCAAATGTTCGATATCTGTCATTTTTAACTTTATCATTTAACCTTGAAAATCCTCTTATTCTAAGGGTTAACGCCATTATAATTTATTAAAAAGTTACCCAGCAATTCATGTAAACAAAATATTTTTTTTTTTTTTAAAAAAAAAAAAAAATATATAATCTCTTCAGTTGATATATGTATATGCCATGTAAAAATTTTCAAATTATGTTTCATATTTGAACGCATAATGAACTCAAAAAAAAAAATTTTTAATATAAATATTAGTTATGTTGTACATTTTTAAATTTTGAATGTGATGAAAGCGCTTTCTAATAAAAAAAATATTAGAGCAAAATTTTTTGAGATCAAAAACTTTCACAATTAGAAGGATCATATGGTAACGTTAAGTACCATTTATAATTTGGGATCAAGTCTTCAAGTGTCGCGACTTCATAGGAATTTTGACATTGCAAAAGGGTGAAAAATTAAATTATTATATTGAGAAAATAGTTAGCCAAGCCTACATTTTAGTTTTAAATTATTATAACTTAAATATCATCGCAAGCAAATTACGCGTAACCAAATTCTTTATGGTTAATTGGAATTAAATTAAAATAAACTATATCCCTTGAATGGTTATTTAATTATTGATTCGTATTTAAGGAAAAAATAAATTACAAAAATAGATCAAATTTAAATCAGTTAAAGCGTTTGAACAAATCAGGCCTGAGCTCACGATGCATAAATATTCGTTAATTCGTTGTTTGTGACTACATGCACATATTATACAGGAAAAAGCTACATTGAGCCACATACCATCTGATAACTTTATATGTCATCACGTGATGTCACAACATCTTTTCTTTGACGCCGACACTACTATCACTTACGTGTAGTTAAACGCGTGGTTGGAGTAAGCGTGTGTTAGGTAAGGATTGTTTCATAAAAGCTACGTACCACCTAATACATATTTTATTTTTGAATTTTATTTGATAATTTTGATAAAAATTCGTGCCCTATTCTATAAAATTACATAATGTCAAAAAGATTTGGTATTTGTTCGCTATTAGTATAATACTAATACCCAGGATGCACGACGAGGACGTCAATACCAATCGCAACCCAAAAATTAAGATCAATTTCCAGTAACCTCAAACATTTGCCTCAAAACTGAAAAGAGATCAAAGAATAATTTTCAGCACTTTTGCTCAGCTGGAAGAAAATTATTCTTTAACTATCACCCTAAATTGGATCAATCAGTTCGCTTTCAAACTGAAGGAATCCATCTAAAACGTTAAAGATAACATAAAAGAATTTGTAAAATTTTTGAGTTAAGGATAAATATGTATAAAATTATTCTGAAAACAAAGAAATAATTATATTAAAAAGAGTTTAGAAGAATAAGAAAACCATATAAATTATTAAACATACCAAGAGGATATGAACAAAAGGAAGTTTATTTCAACGCATGAACATCGCTGGCAGAAACCTCGGAAGAAAGGCCATATAAAACATTTAAACAACGTAAAAGAGGTGAATTTTGTTAGAAACGCTTTTTTTTTTTAAAAAAATTATAACCAAATGACGGGACTGAACTCCAACCGTGAATCACAACACTTGATGGGACCTTCCAAGAATCAAGACCACTTGATGGGATCGATGGATTTCTTCCAAGGGCTACGACGTTTTGACGGAAACGAACTTCTTCAAGGACCGATAGGAATTATTCAAGAATCACGACCACTTGATGGGATCGATGGATTTCTTCCAAGGGCTACGACGTTTTTACGGATCGAACTATCTATTCAAAGGATCACGACCATTACGACCATTTGATGGATTTCTTCAAAGTGCCACGAAGGTTTATAACTTCTCGATAGAAATCTTTCAAGGATCACGACCACTTGATAGGATCAATGGATTTCTTCTAAGGAATGCGACGTTTTGACGGAATCTAACTTCTTCAAGGATCGATAGAAATTTTTCAAGTATCACGACCATTTGATGGGATCGATGGATTTCTTCGAAGGGCTACGACGCTTTGACGGAAACGAACTTCTTCAAGGATCGATAGAAATTTTCAACCATTTGATGGGATCGATGGATTTCTTCGAAGGGCTACGACGCTTTGACGGAAACGAACTTCTTCAAGGATCGATAGAAATTATTCAAGAATCACGACCACTTGATGGGATCGATGGATTTCTTCTATGGGCCACGACTCATTTACAGGGTTGAACTTCTTCAAACTTCTTCCAAGGATCGATAGAAATTATTCAAGGATCACGACCACTTGATGGGATCGATAGATTTCGGGGCCAAAGAACACTTTCTATGAAATCGTACTTCAACCTAGAATCACGACCACTTGCAATGAAAATGAAATTCAGTTCTAAAAATGGTATTTCTTCCAAGATTTAAGATAACTTTGAAATCCAACGAACAGCCTGTTCAGGAATTTAATAATAACAATTACAAAAATTAGATTTCATGTCAAAGAAATAATAATCATGAAAAACAATTACATAGTGTCACTTTAGTTCTAAGAACGGACAATATCTAGGAAAAGACATTAAAGAAAAAAAGAAAAAAAATGCCATGTATTCAGAAAACTCACTGCAATACTTTCAGTCAACGAAAAGATAATTTTTGTATCGAAATAAGCGTCATCATTAAGTATTATTTATATTAACGTCATACAACAATCACATAACAACGTAATTGTTCTGGATACATATCACGTGTTACTTACTTTTAAAAGCGAAAAATTCTTGCACATGATTTTAACTACTGTAAAACAGTTTTAAATTAAATATTATTTATGCTGGTAGTTAATGATTCATTTTGCCCATATATCTCATCAATACTTATAAAATATTTTCACGTTAATGCAAAGTTTAAAAAGAACTTTTTTATCGAATTATTTATAATAAATCATTAAATTATACCTGCATTAAGAATAGTAATAGTCATTTCATTTAGCTAAGTCATAAGTTCATTTGAAAAGCGAAATGAACAAGTAGACTATAATTTGTAACCATAGGAATAATCAAATAAGATTGTAATAAAAAATATTATGCCGCACAAGTTATAAAAAATTGCCACGGTTAAAAAAAAAATATTGAATATTTGTTATCTACACTACAAATAATAAAAAAAAGTGAATCGGGTTGCTAACACAAAAAAAAAAAATAAAAGTTGCTACCATACCATCACTTTTTCATTTTTTGAATGGTAAGTTACAGTTAACAAGGATAATAAGCTTCATCAAGATTACAAATGCGGAAATAATCCCTAGTTTTAATTCTGTCACTATTGATGTTCCACCTTGACTTATATTCCACCATATCTATTGAACTTACTATAAATAAAAATGTTTAATCAATATTATGATAGTTGTTGCTACTTTCATTTGCATGGCAAATTAATATTTGATATATATAATAATTTTTTCGAATTAATCGTTTTGAGAGAAATTAACGCAATGGTAAGAATAAGAAATGCATTTAAGCTATAGAAGATGATGGTTACCTAAATTAAATCCCAAAACTATGCCATAATGAAGACTTTAAAAATCCTTTCGATTTCTTAGTCAAATAATGGAATTTATAAAATTATCACTGATAGAACTATATGTAAAGGAGTAGAGAGGTGGTTTAGTTCTATTCTTGACTTGATCATTGATTTATCAACAGTTTCTCCAAAATTGCCAAGATATTTAATTGCCGGCCAAGACATAGAAGAAGGTGAAGAGTAATAGGTATAGCTGTTGAAGGGACAGAAATATGGAAGTACTGAAGACGGAAGAAGAACGTTTAAGCACGACATAGCAAGCACGGATATACTTCGAAACGAACTTTTCGAGTTCTTCGAGTCATCGTTTAAATGTCCCTAAAATAAAATTTTGAAACTTTACCTTCTAATTTCGAAAATTTATAAAGAAAATTACAAAATGTAAATACTTTCAGAAAGAAATCTTCAGTTGCAATATGAATTTTTTCAGTAATGCAAGTTGATTAAATTCCAAAATTGGCTAGCGTTGTTTAAGTGATTATTATAGAAATAAGCTGGATTGCCAGTCAGTCTGCTCCTATTATCAAGGTTACCTATCAAGTGAAGAATGCAGGTTCATTTGTACTAGGAAATACTCAGAATTCTATCACAAACGTGATGAGATGCACTATTTATGGTTTTGATTCAATGGATCGGTAAAAGACAGGGTAATATTTTAATAGACTTTAAATATTTTCGTACGTGCAACCAAAACGAGGACAGTTTTTAGGCACACATTCATTGATGAATGTCAGGATAATCAGATTACGAACTTATCTTAAAATTCATTGACCTCGCGCTGAAGAAATTTTATAGCATAAAATTAGTGCAATGTTCTATTTTCAGAATTTTATTTTTTTATTGAATTTAAATAATTTAAATAAACTTATGCAATGATTTACCAATGAAATCTCAAATGATTCTTGACCAAAAACAAACCAAATATAAAAATTCGAAACCAAACACTAACACCCGCCACCTTATGGAATTTCTTCAGCAATTCATCTTCCTTTCTCTAGTGATCATGATCGTTCAACAAACCAGTCGGTCATAACCGAGACCTTTATCATCTTTAGTTCTAGATCAATACATAATATTTATATTTTGCTCAGCCTCAATGATAAAATTTCTTTTAATAATCTATTATAACAATGTTTGATTGATGTTAATGCTTCGCACAAGAAATAAACCATGGGATTTCCGTGATCTATCTAAAATAATTTTCGGCCGGCGTTAATAAAAAATTATTTAATGCTAGTAACTATCTATTTAAAATACCAAACCTAGTTAACAAATTCACCATTAGAAAAAAAAACGCTTTTTTTTTTAGCCAATAAAATGCTTGTCATTAGGAAATCTAAAATTGACACGTGAAATGAAAGTTGTTAAAATTAAAACTAGTTATAAATTTCTATTATTTATTTTAACGTAATTACGATATATTGAGTCTTATAGAGCATTTACATTGTTCTTACAATTACAGATATTTTCTGAAAAATTTGTTTATTTTTCGTAGGTTATACAAATGAACTTGGTCAAATGTCGTCAACGCTTCATCGTAATGTATTCTTAATGATTTTTTTTAAAAGACTTGACATTTTTATTCTTTTTATAGAATATTAATACGACTTTAATGTATTTTTATATTTATGTGATGATATAAAATTGTATTAATAAAATATTATTTATGCATCATAACACTTTAGTAAACATTATCAATAATTATTTTATTACTTACTCCCTTAGGTAAGTGTTATTGATTTAAATTATTATTTCCTTCATTTCTATTGTGTTTCTCTTTCATATCTATTCTTTTTATTAGATATATTCCGCTTATATAAAAAGAAACTTCCAACTGATAGAAAGATTCCTGTTCCTATAATTATACCGATTATAACTGGTATTGATAGTTTTGCTGATTGTTTCGTTGAAGGTATAAAATCGTTTGTCCATATATATTCTTCGTTATTACTAATATCAAGCAATAAAATTTCATCATCTTTGTCAATTTCATCCTCATTTTTACCCATACCTATTAATTTAAAATTAGATAGATTTAAAATTTACCAATTTAAAACTTTTTTAATTAATATTTACCAAATGTTATAACCATGTAATTTCCAACTACATTTGCCTCATGCCAACGTCTTGACTCTGCAGGCTTTTTTCCAGACGTTTTTGGAATGGACCATTCAAAATTTGTCAAATTTAATACATAAAGTGCATATGGAAGTAAAATATTAATATTTATATTTGCTCCTCCAAAAATTATTATTCGTTGTCCATCCAACCCTTTAATTAATCACAATATCATTTTCATTGTTAGTTAATAAAGTTCAAAACTTCCTATACATATTTTGTTTACTTACCGAGGACAGTAGAAAAAGCATTTCTATCCGAAGGAATTGTACCTAAAGTTGTCTAATGTAAAATCTATATAAATAAGTTTTTAACTATTTAATAATAGATAAATTCCATCAATCAAACTTGCCTTTACACTCCAATTATCATCAATCGTATCATATAGGTAGACCTGAGGTTTTTTTAGTAGATATATATTTATTAACTTTCAAATGTTTATAATTTTGTATATTATTTAATTAATAAATCACCTCTTTTAATGGATAAGCATTATTAGCATCATCCATAGAGCCACCTATCAATAAACATTTATTAACAATGTATAAGGCAATGTTTATTAACTAAATATGATTTACCAAAATAAATAATGAAATTATTTGGAACGAAAGTTGCGCCGTAAAGAATTCTTTGAGTAGGAGCATTAACTAAACTTCCCATGTTCAAATTAAAATTAATTGTATCTAAAATAAGCATATCATCATAAAAAGTTGTCCTATTTTTATGATTTCCACCGAACAAATACATCTTTCCATTATCATCTACGATGCCTTTTACATTATGTTTTGTCTTGATATTATCTCCATTTTCAACTAATTTTGGAATACTCCATGAATTACTTTTTGTATCAAATGTATAAAATAATTCCATAACAATAGGTCTATCAGTTTTTGCTCCATATAAAAACAAAGTATCATTATATGCACCACCTCTAGCAGATGTAGCGGCACGATGTGCTGGAATAACATTGATTTCTGTTAGATCATGCCATACTATATTTTTTATATTAAATGGTTCAGATACGTCAAGATAAAAAAATTGTCCTCCAATATTTTCATTATTACTAGTTGAATCTAATCGACCACCTAAGATGTAAAGTTTATTATCAATAAGTGTAGCAGTATGAGCATATCGTTTTAATGGCTTGAAAGGTGTATTTTGGCAATTTACTTCAATTACCAATCGAATTAAAAACCATAATACAATATATATTGAATAATTCTTTGACATGACTTTATTTAAACTTAAAGATAACTGCAATTTTTTTATTGAAAAAAAAAATCACTTTATATTGTTCAAGTTGTATTACATTGCATTGCAGAGAATTACTCAGCAGATCGCATTGTATCACGCTCTTAGCATTTTTTAAGCACGTGCCGATCGATCGATCATCTTACGAGTAATCAAAAGTTGTTCTGATATTTTTACAAATTACAAATTCACGTAGTATGTATGAATTTTCTGATACAGTTGACTGATTCCTAATTTTCATTGTTAAATAGATGAACTTGAATGCCCAATCAAATTTTTAGACTCGATTGCATCAACGTAAAATTTATTTATTCTTTAAAAACTTGACATTTTTATTCTTTTTTTTAGAATGCGAACGCGCTTTTTTTTTTATAACCTTCGTACTCATTTATTTGTGACTTATTTTCATTTACCTTATTCAACCCTATGAAAAAAAAAATTCTGGAATTTGTTCAGAATTTGTCGTAGTATCCAGATAATGTCCAGAATCCACCATGTTTCGGTATAAATTCCGGACAATAACAAGACATCACGCAATGTCCGAAATCCACCATGTTTTGGTACACTTTCCAGACGATTTTGACATTTCCCGGACATTTTCCACATGCATTCGGACATTTTCGATAACATTTTCTGGACAATTTTTTTTATAGGGTTTCCATTCGCTACAACCTATAAAATAAGATGATGTAGTTGTATTATCATAAAATTTTAAACATTTTAATACTGGTTTTCTAATGCATTGCGATCTATATTGTGTTATATGTTTACATTTAGTTTTATATGCTGCTAAATATTCACTAAAAATAATCAACAGTTAATTATTAAATGATCGTATATAACATATTACACGAATAGTAATACTTACATAAATGTATTATTTTTCGCGTTATTAGTTGACAATTTTGCATTTACTTTTAAACGTAAATCTGAATCAGGAACTATTGATTCGTGTTGCATCTCCTGAAGTACTAGACTTGCAAATTCTCATATTTTTATGCCTTGACAGGTTCTTCATCTTTATTCACGGCATTACCACTAAGATAAGGACAAGTTGTAGCATTTTGACCATCAGGCTTGCCCATAGGATATTGAATCTTCAAAAATTAAATTTAACTGTTATTATTATTATTTTACTCAACTGAGAATATATTATTTTTAAATTTAATGTACATACATCTGTAAATGCTGCTTATTTATTGTCCCATCCTTCAATATGATAAATTATAGTGACACATTCTTCACATGTTGGTGGATATTCAATTGGAACTAATGAATGAATTATTATCTTAACAGATATATGCGTTGTAAGATATATCTCAGCATCTTCTTGTGTCGATATATAATACAATAATAAATATTTATTATTAACTTATTTACTTTATACTGTACATAAATATTCATAATTTTATTTTAAATTATCAAGTTACCTCTCTAACAATATATTCTTTATAAATTATATCTTCTGCGTTAATAAAGTTTTCTATAGGCGGCTGAAAAGATATAATTGTAAACAAAAGATTCGGTAAATAGTACTTTGACGAGTGTAATTTTAAACTTTATTTTTTAAAGCTTTATCTGTTAGCAATAAAGTAGATAGATAAGAAAAATGTTTTAATAAATTGTATTTTAACACGTGAGACTTCTCTGATTTTTCTTTACTATTATAAGAATAGTAGATAGATAAAAACAAAGAAAGAACAAAGACTTATCGATCCTATCTATAAGTAAATCAATTACTGTATTACACGTACGTGTTATACAATAACTAGTTGCTATATATATAATATGCAGGAGTAGAATAGTATAAGTATTAGTTATTTACCGCGAAATCAGAGATATCATCAGGCGTCACGGCGCAGGCGTGACCCTGATGATGTCGGCGATTGAGCCGGAACAACTCATTCTGGATTCGCTTATTGTCATATTAAAAATCCACGAGAAATATTTGCACATGGTCATTGGCAAGAACTTAGTGGCAACTTTAAAACTAATACGGTTCTTAAAAACGATGATGAATATAAAATGGGGCGCCCCAGCTTTAGTAGAAATGCCAAGTCGAAAGAAAAAGATTGTAGTGCCGCCGGTTGAATTATTTAAATTGCATATGAGTGATTTACCGAATAATCTTAAACCGAAGCTTCCAGTTGGATATAAAAAGGCTATTACTGATTATCTTAGAGAAATCGGAAAGGTATGATTAAAAATAATCAAACATTATAATTATATTATTAATTTTAAATAAATTATTTTTTGAATAAAATTTTTAAGGTCATGATGGAGACAGTTGTAATGAAATTGCCAAAAGTTAATTTCTTTGAACACGTATTATTAGTTTCTACGTTTCCTGCAGAATATTCTGAAAGCGCAAGATCGATTATGAGGGAATGTATATTTATTTAATGCAGGGTTGATTTAAGATAAAAATTCAACAGCATTACAATTCATTACAGAACGTGAGAACATTCGCAACTCATATTAGATGTGATTTTTTAATTTTTTTGATTTCTTAATTTCTAATTTAATATGTTGATTACTAGCTGAAGCCGCTGCAATATATTGCATGGAACAGCTTCAATATCATGATCTTGAAGCAGGAAGTAAGTAAATAAATTACATCCAGTTATGTTGATTTATATTTTAATTTAAAACTCATGATAAAATAAATTGCAGCAAATTTTATGGTTGTTGACTGTGGTGGTGACAGGGTAGTTCTGACTACTCGTAAATTGGTTAATAGAAATCAATTAGGTAAATCGCTGAAATATCTGAGGATTTCTGTGGAAGTACTTACATCGATAAGGAATTTATCCAATATTTAAGTGGAAAAGTTGGGTATGGTGCTATGGAGTTGCTCCGAACAAACCATTGCGGACAAATCCAATACTTAATTCAAAGATTTACTAGAGAATGTAAAATGCTTTTTACGGGAGAATCCAAAGAATTTAAACCTTATTAGTTGGATCTCGATTATACTATTCCCAAGATAAAGCAATATATTACTGATGAGGATAGAGAAATTTTGGAAGAGATATATTGGGAAATTGAACTTGGTTTTTATGACATAAATTCAATGTTTGACCCTGTTGTTGAAAAGATTTTACGATTGATTCATGCGCAACTCGATAGTTCTCTTGAAACATGTTCAGCTATGTTTTTAGTTGGAGGATTTAGTGAATCAAAATATTTACAAAACAGAATTAAACGAGAATTTCAACACATTGTACGTATCATTTTAATTCCTAGTGATCCTACAATTGCAATAGAACATGGAGCTGTGATGTATGGATTATCTTCTATGAATTCAGATATTACTACGAGAGGTCTTAAATATTGAAGATTCTGGGTAAATTTCTTTTTTAATTAATCAATATCATATCATAAATTTTAATATACTCTCGAATTCATATTTTACATTTACTTTAGACGGAAGGCGATCCAATGTCCATGATCGGTTAATTGATATATTTAATTGTTTGGTTAAGCTTTGGCACTAAAATAACTTGTAATGAATAATTTGTTCTTTTTACCATTTTATCCTACCCAAACAAAAGTAGTTTTTTATCTATATTATACTACAGGATATATTGCACAATATTGTGATGCGCCTGGTACGAATCTTCTGGGAGAACTTATCATAGATCTTCCTGGCTCAGGCCTTGACAAACTTTCTTTAGAGTTAGCTTTTTTTTTTTTTTATTCACAAAACACTATTTTTATTTTATATTTATACATGATTAGAAATTGCACGTTTATAACTCGTTTTTTTTCTCTGTAACATAGTTATACCTAAAATCGTTTAATATAAAATTCCGTTGCTTTTAATTTCATAAAGGAATATATCTTATTTCTATTTAAATTATTTAAATACACCTATCTGATCTGACAAAGTTTTGTACACAGAATATTGGAGGTCATCACGAAAAAATTTTTTTTTTTTTAATAAGGCCGTGCAACTTCAAATTTTAACAAAAAAAAAGTTTATATACAGTATAAAAGTTTATAATGTGATTATAAAGTGTAATTTTATTGGTAGATTGAAGCTTTATTGTATTATCGTAATGTATAATTCCTTTCTTACAACTCATTAGTTTTCATGCAGCTTCCCAAGCAATTACATTGTGCTGAAATTTTTTCTCCAACTAGAGTTTTTGATGGGTTAAACTTCACTTCAAAATCTGCTTCCCACCTTTCAGGTGATAAATATAGAATCGATATATTTCCGAAAAAATCTTTTATTTTTGGTTCTTTATCAACAGGTAAACCTTCCCAATCTTTAGGATTGTAACTTATTTTTACATGTATATTAGGCATTTTGACGCCTATGAAAAATCATTTTCAAATTAAAATAGCAATCCACTTAATTTTGATTCATTAAAAAGGAATATGCGAGGTCCACGAAACTTATGAAGATAAATATTAAAAGTCGTTCAACTGAGATAAACGTTTAAACAATGATGTAATAATATTTGACGTTAAATTCTCTTGAAAACAATAATTTTATTAATTTTATCAAAAGTTCTAATTATTCAACAATCAAAATATTTCTTGCAACGAAAATATTTGGTGCACAAAGGTTTTCATTTGCATGAGTACGAGATAAAGAATTAGCAGACAAATTTAAAAGTGTTTAACAGAATAGCTGATACCTGCTTCAACTAATAAAATATTTTCTTCTGCCATTGATATTGAATCAACGATTTTAAATAACATTTCTGGTGAATAATTGTCCTTGCAATTCTTTTCTAAGTTACATCTAACGTCTTCATAAAATCTTGAAGGTCCGCAACAATGAAAGTTTAATATATTTCCATTGGATAAATATCCACGCGGAGTATAAATGTTTAACTAGAACCATGAGCTTTTCTATTCCTCTCTAACAATTCCTGTATAAATAAGTATATTCCTATATAATTTTCATACCAAAATAATGAATACTTGAAAAGAAATTTATTTTCATAGCTTTCTCTCATTCCATTGTAAAGCAAGAATCAAATACTTCAGATCTTACGGTTAAAATTGCTCTACGACCATGTAATTCTTTTCATTTTCACTTACATAACTATATTTTGATTAAGAATTTTCTAATGAATACCCTCGTCATTTTAGAAATTTAAAGTGTAAGTTTGATGATTTATTCACTTTAAACAATATTATTAAAAGATAATATTTAAAACCTCAATTCGTAAGATAAAGGTTTTATTTTAATAGATATTAACATCGATTAATACTTCCGCGATCGTAAATTAAATGCAAAGAAATTTGTAATTGGTGCCGCAAATTTCATGATAATTGTAATTATTAGTTCTACAGAAAAAAAAACCCACAAAATAACATCATGAGAATTAATTAATTAAATTCTTGCCGCGCCAGATAAATTTATAATTGAAATACTATTTTTCTTTAAAAAATTCTTGTTTACTCAGTCAGCAATATCTATCTTGGTAATATTTTGAGAATTTTATGGTACGGATTTTATTGTTCATTCTTGCGTAAGCGGCTTTAATTATTAATAATTTTTCAATGAATTTTTATAAATAAATATGAATCAACTTGATGTTGCAAATAAGAAATTATTGGAACATTCATGAAAAATTTTCCAAAAATTCTCCTTCCCAATAACTACATAGCTCACCACTTCCTTTTCATAATGGAATATCGAAAAATAAATCCATTAGAAACTTTGATTAAATCTGATGCAGCTCTTACAAATTACGTATCAGAATGATTTTCGATCATTGAAGTCATGCATATTTGGTTCTGTTACAGGAGGGTATAAAAGTATTGGCCTCCATGACGCAAAATAGGCGCGTGTCATTGACGCTTTGGTTAATATGTTAATAAAACACGTGATGTAGCGTAATGGACTTTATTTATTTATTTATTTGAAAGGAAAAATATAAATTTAACAATAAAGACATATTGTATCGTAAACGAATCGTCAAATAAACCAAATAAAGACTCTATGATGTTATGGACTTGAAATCATGATTATACCAATCTTTTAGTGGTTGCCTAAAACTTAATCTGATCGACAACAAAGA
>CAJVPQ010002610.1:0-13248 GCA_910591825.1 Funneliformis caledonium
AGTAATTTGAAAGCGTCGTAAGCATGGTCTCTATCAAGGGATACTTTGGTCACAACTGGCATAATTATTTCTGGGCCTTTGCCCTTGTCAGTCGAGGCGAGAGTGGAAGATTGGTCAACTTCCATATTGTTTAAATTATTTTCTGACGAACTTGAGGAAGCGTTAGACTGTTCTACTGATATTTATAGGAAAAAATAAGAGGTCCTTGTTACACAGAGTCAAACATAAGTCCTCGTTACACACAGTCAAAACATATGATGTGCATTCCTTCACATGTTTATTTATATATTTATTGTCATTTATGGTTCGGCCTTTTTCTTGCAACGTACACAGAGTCAAACATAAGAGGTCCTGAGTCAAACATATGTTAAATAAAAATTTCCGCATCCGGATATAAATAAAATTTTCACTAATAAATTTTACTGACTATCATACAAAGTTGGATTGTTTTACACAGACAAATACGATTTTTCAGTTGATTGCAGGTCAAGCATAAATAAATTATAATATTTTTACTGGCTATAACAAAATTGACCAAAACAAAGAACCGAAACCTAAAAAAAAAAAAAATAAATAAATAAAATAACGTGTGTAGGGCAAAAGGGGAGAAGGTTAAGAATCAAAAAATTTTTGATTCTTAATCTTCTCCCCTTTTGCCCTACACACAAAACTTTAAACCCTTTTCAATTATTGGCAAATTGTTATACGATATTAATAATTGGCGCGCGAATTTTTGGAGCAACCTGAAAAAAGGCTTAATTTCAACAATATGAACTTTAAATTCATGGTTTATTGTTTGGTTTAAAGTTACGATTTATATTAAACTTTAAGTTTCATTAACCTCTAAACATGCACTTGTTCTTTTATTGTCATGAGACAACAATTGTCAAAAAAATTAAATGGAAAGTTTATAAATAGTATTTCACCAATATTCCTAAATTGGTAAATAAAAATTGAATGTCTGCTGTACAACGGTAAATTTACTCTAGGTGTTACATATCTAATTTGTAAAGTCTTTTAAAGAATAAATGATAAATTTAATAAGACGAAATTAAAAAATGCTACAATGTAATTTCCATGAGTGTGGAGGTAAGTACACGAAACTATGGTTATCTATTTATTTATCTTGCTTTTTTTTTAATTATAGTATGAAATGACGAAATAAAAAAATATCTCTAATACGAATTTACATAAAAAAAAATAAAATAACAATAAAAAATGGAAAAAAACAAAATCACGGAATTTCTATATAAAAAAAGTGTTAAATAAAATAACATCATAATTGTTTATTACGCACGGTTAAAATCGTGAGAAATGCACTCCAATGTTCTGGTCTAAATAGAAATGTAATAAATATTGCTTGATGTCTTCTGGAATCTTTGTCTGGCGTTGTCTACGAAAAATAGCATGTTACACAAATTAACTATAAATTTAAATTAAATTTTTACTCCAAATAAATAATTTAATTTAAGCTACATAAATAAAGAGATTCTACTAAATTTAATCCAAGGAAACTTTGCAATGTAGAAACAAGTTAATGATCTAAATGCTTTTATAATTTACTTGTAAATTTATGATCATATTCTAGTTTTCAAATTTATTTTGAATTGAAGTATTTTTTTTATTGATAATGATCTTGACCTTATAAGTAAATTTATCACTGGATGAAATTGAAGCCATTAACAAATAGGATTCAGAAAGTTGACTCAAATAGGGATTGGAATCGATTATCGAATCAAAATCGAATCTCATTTTTTGAAAAGAAAATTGAATTTAAACAAAAAAATGAATTTAACGTTGCATCCAAAGATCAATTACATGGTTTAAAGCATTTTCAAAAATGAAAAATTGATTGGCAACAGCATTCAAAAACTCAAAAATGATGAAATGATCGGCAATGATCGGCATCTGTGTTATAGTATAATTTGCTAATAAATTTTACAAATTCTGGGAATTAATTATTAAAGTTTAAATGGATGGATTATCTTGTAAGGAACAAAAAATCGAATCGCCAAAGAATCGATAATCGATTCCAATCCCCAGACTCAAAGCTAATTTAAAATTTTATATTATTTCTACATAATCTAAAGTTTTAATATAATGGTCGGCCAAACATTTGCTTTGCCCAAATCTTTGAAATCTAAATAAATAATTTATTTATAATTTCACCAAAGCTAATTTTTGTATAACACCTAATCTAACCTTGATTTATTGTTTTAGAATCATATTATAAACAATCTAAAATATCGAAGAGTTCTCCTGAAAATATGGAAGGTAAGCTATTAAAATCACGTTACGGATCGTATAATTAATAACTCGATTTAATAGCAAACCTCTCATATACTGATTTAATATAATGTGATAACTCATATATGATCACCTTGGTGATATAAGCATGTTTATAAAGGAAAATTAATGTTAACCAAATATACGTACGACACTAACCGTTATATTTTACGGCCGGTCTTCTCGAAATATTTCATCCAATTGGTAATTCTTTAAACTTCGATTTGTTTTGGGCTTCGAAAATCAATCAATGATAATCTAACAATCCCGCGAAAAAAAGAGGCATGCAAGTATACCTATTTGTTGATATAATGTGACCCACTAAAATCGATTCATTTTTGTATAAAATACTTTAAAAAGTCAAAAAGATATATTATAAAGTATTTAACGGGCGTTAAAAAATAAATTCTACTAATATGGGTATTTATTATTGAATCGTAATAGCCAAAAGGGAAATATGATTTCACTTAAAAAATATTTCGATTGAGAATACGAATAATTAAAAGTTTCATTTTATTATAAAGGAAATATTCCTAAATTGGCAAATAAAAAATTGAATATTATCAGAAATGACCAGAAAAGGTAAAATAAAATACAGGATTACCATAAAGAGAAATAACGATTCACATCACAAAATATAATGTTATGGTTTTGTATTACAATGAATGAATTACATGGATTAACATCGCATCGAGTTACGAACATGTATGAATGTAATGTAAATTTAATAACAATCCACCAATATGATGAAATCAAATAAAAAAAATAGATACAGTATGTGCAATGTATAGAAAGACAAAAAGAAAAATATCGAAAAAAAGCGGAATTCTAGAAATGAAAAAGTGTGAAGAAAATCGTAAGATGGGTCGTTTGCTATTAGCAAGTCACGAGATAAAATAAATCATATTTGCCGAACATGATTTTAATAGAAACCTTCTATAGTAAAATGATGTATCGATTCTGTTAAAAGGTTCCGAATTCACGAAACGTAGAATGCATAATATATCATAAGTATAAAAACGTGTTTGTTATTGTCGTAATTATTGGGTAAATGTACTCCAATTTGCGAAATCTACTGGTTCATACGGGAGAGCCAATATAGTTGTCGGAGTTGACATTTGGGATTGTATTTGATTTTGCATCTCAACTGTTCCAATATAAGATAGCGATTGAGAAATTGGTGTATTAGAAATATTTAGAAAATTTTCCATTTTTTTCAATTCGATCAATAAGATCACTGTTAGTTGGTGTTAATGTTGTCGGAGTTGCTAATTGAGTTTGTAATTGTAATTGGTTATGCATCATCTCAAATCTATTAAATAGCTCGAAATTAATTTTATTAAATAAATTAAACAAATCCTCTGTTCCAATATTGGATAACGGTTTATCAATTTTTTGCGCATTCTTTGCCAAACTTTCTAATTTTCCAATTCGATCATTAAGAACTTCGATATTTTCATCATTTTGCTCACATCGTCTGCAATAATTATTGCTTTTTTTTACGGCTTTTGGAGCCTTTGGAGATTTCTTATTTGTCGTCGGAGGATTTGACCTTTTGACCGTCATAATATGAGATTTACCAGTTAGGTCAACATAGTCATCGCTTACGGCAAGGGCTTTTTTCCCTCTTTTAGATTTGGTAACAACGGGTTTATCAAAGGAGAATTGTGGGTTCATTTTTTTTTTTCTTTATTAATTCCTTCTATGAAGGGTAGGGTGAGAAAAAAGTATTCCATCGATCGTATTTATAGTAAAAATGCTCAAATGAACAAATAATATAATGTTACAATTATTTAATGAAGCATTTTATTTAGACATAATCAAAATCTATTTTTACCCCTTTCAAGGATATTTGTTGTCATGTGTTATGTCAATTTTCCCCTTAATAAATAGCAATTTTTTTTTTTTTCAACAATAGCTAGAAATTTTAGTAAAACTGTCAATGCATTGTTTTCTTATAATTTCAACATTTTTTTTTTTAGATCCTTCCAAGTTATTTTATTTTTTTTTTTTTTTAAAAAAAAAAATAAAAATACATAAAATAAATAAAAATCTGGTCTTTACCGTAATCAAATTTTTATCATAAAACAATAGGTTAGGCTCATTATTTGTAATTTATCATGAAAGGACTTTATCGAATTCTTTTATGCATGTACTTACGATAAAAAGAATTTTTAAATGATATTTATTTAGTTATCTCTATTATATTAAATTTTATTCGGAAAGAATGATTCTTTTGATAAGACTTTGGGTTTCTCGTAGAACATGATTCTGTCTTCTACTAAAAAGGCCTATTGTAACAAAGAAAAAAGTTCAGTGACATAATTGATTCCACAGAGAAAATACAAACAAGTAAAATGAAATGAGATTTCTGAAAGAAAATTTTGTGTCCTTCCATATTTGGCCTAGTACGATTGCTACTAGTAATAGCCTAGATGAGAAAATTTCCGATTGAAATCTTTTTTTTTTCAATCAGATCAGTTACTTGGTGTGAGAATATAAAACAAATATTACTTGTTAGATTTTTCTTTTTTCTACAAAGATTGTCTTCAATTCCAATCTGTTTTTTTATCATCATCTGACAGAACATGGTTTGGATGCTTACTAAATGCTTTTACTGATTTTATAATATATTTAAATTAAAATTTTCAAAATTAGTTCATTCTATAAATGTATGTTGTTGTTAATTTTATAATGGAACAAAAAAGTAATTTAATCTTGTAAATATTTTCATATATCTAATGTTTAAAATTCACAACATTGTGTAAATTTGAAAATTTAATCTAAATACATTCACAATTTAATAAGCGTTCGAGTTGTCATTATCAAGTACGTTTATTTCGGTACCAATATCTGAATAGTATTTATTTTTCATAAGTTCCATAAATTTCATCAATTTATCAATGCCTTTGTAAATTAGGTCTGCCTTGAATGTATAACTAATTCCTAAAATATAGTGGTCCGGAATTTTTTTTTTAAATATTACAAATTAATCAAAACATCAATAGATAATAAATAAATAAATATATCAATTTGTCATAAATTTATTTTTTTATTTCATCTTTGATTAGATTGGTTCCCTCTATTAACTTTTTTATAAAATATGCAGAAAATCCTAAATTTGATAAATAAATTTTTTCTAGTTAAAATTTTCGGGCTTTTTGTAATAGGTGAGCAAAAAACAAAATAAATAAAGTTATAACGTTAGTGTACTTTGACTCAAAGCAATTAACAATTTTAAAGATCCTGATTGGCCAACGATATACAATATCACTTTCTAATAATAAATGGGCGTCCGCTAACGCGACATAATGTTGATATTAAAATATTCAAAAATATGGGTCTCCAATAGACTGAACAATATAATAATATACTACCTATCATTACGAAGTGTTTCAAAACTAAAGAAAATTTTTCTTTGATAAAGATCGGTAGGATTTCAATATAAAGATTTGTGTAACATCACATCGAAAAAACAAAAATGTAACGGCTAAATTTGAAATTTATAAATAATTTCGAGCTTAATTAAATATGCTGTGGTACTTTGACTCACATACTGCGATATAAAAAAAGTATTAACTTCTGTGCCAATATATGAGGCGCTGCTAATAAAGTATGAGAGATTTTAAATTTTAAACTCAACTCATTATGACTTTTATAGTCAAAAAAGTAATAGAATTGTTATAATAACTAAATCAATTTCAGGATCATGTGACTAAGAAATATTACAATCATTTAAGGAAAGGAATCTGTATGATACAAGATAAGAAAACAAAGAAAATGCTTTATCAATTTATCCATGTTAACCATATTAAGTATCAAATCGTCATTTTTATTTTTTTTATATATATATGTGAACTGAATTCCGAAAAAAATGAATTTTTTTTTCCTTAAAATGTGGATAATTTTATCTCTATGTATAGTTGTATGTAGCAAGATGTGGCTGTAATAAGTATTTCTTCCTTCATTACATTCAAAACCAAATAACTACGTGAGTAATAGGATTTCAACCAAATAAAAAATTATTATGTAGACACCACAAAAAGTCGTTTTCAAATAACAACGTGAAAATAAATATTGCTTCAACTGTTCTTTTTAGTAAAATTCATTTTGAATAATTTATAGACACTCCAAATAATTAAAGAGATGAGTATTATTTACCATCATCCTGGGCAAGTAAATGTATCTGTAACTCTTGACGTAGCTCCTTTAAAATATCATGACATAAAAGATTGAAACATCTTTTTCTGTAATAAATAACCCGGAAAGAGAACAGCGTTGTGCCAACAGAATTCCCACATTTCAAATTTACTATATCCATGTAAGAATCAGGATCTACAAAGGATGGTTTTTTTAAAAAATGTAAATATAATGAGGGCAATTCAGGTATGTATTTGTCAAATTCATGGAACAACGATATTGGACAGAGCGAAGCTTGTAATGATATATCTGATATGGGTTCCTTGATATGGGTTCTTTCTCACCAACGCCTCGGATTGGACTTACCGTTATCATACGTTATCAATTTAGTAGTATCTTGACGCAACCAACACAATTCACTACCCTGGAGGCTGCATCTAGTATATGGTTCACTCCTTACTTCCGAATCAGCTTAACTAGACCTCTAGGAATTACTGTCAAATCTGGATAGATGTCTCACTTTCAGCACTTCATACTCAATCATTTAGTAATACCCTATTGTAGATTTTAACCTACTGAGTTTTAGTCAGACTTTATCGCTGCAGTATTTATATGACTACAAGACCAGGTAACTGTCGTATCCATAACTTCAAATATCGAACCTGACCTCTAATCCAAATAACACCCTGTACTGCGGCGTGAGTCTATTATTACCAGCAGGTTTACTAATTCCCCATTTTTCTGATTGGTTACCATCGTTTTTCGTTTCTGATTGGCTGATTTTCTTAATCATGTCGCGTGATCGATTTTTACTATTGGTTATTATTCAAATTTTTATTTAGTAGTTGAGTATATTAACATTTAATAATACAATACTCAATTAAATATTATATACATACAACGGAGTTTAATAAAATTTTACTCCACAACACTTTACGAACCATACTATACTCAGTTGATCGACCCTACTATACTACTTTCCGTCTTACCGCGTTGGGTGATGAACAAATTTAGACCACGGCTATTGACATGTGATGAGGATCATGTGACATATAGATAACCAATCAGAGTAATAAGATTGTGACACATTACCGTGGTCTTCTCAATATTTCCAGCGATAGGCGACATGATACAAAATCGGGCTCTTTAATGTTACTGTTGACGCATTTCAATATGTTCGGGTACCGATTGTATACCGTTTGAATAATTAATAATGATCGGTTTAAAATTTTTCTATGTAAAGACCGTTTTCGTAAATTTATAAAAAAGAAAAACAGTTGTCTAAAAGTTCTTTGTATTAGGTTTTTAAATAAGCATGGAATCCTAACTATTTAAAATTGGAAAACATTTAATGTGATAAAGCATAAGTTAGGTTGATGATTCGCGTATTTCTTTTTTTTAAAAAATATAAAAATTTTTGGTCATAAAAATATTGAGAAATAAGAAGATAGAAAGTACAGTAATAGCGCGTACGGTTTTTTGCTACTGCGTCTTTAGTCAATCTTAATAAACAAGTTATAAACTTTCTAAAATTCTAATAACTGGTCGTAAATTATACATAATATTTTTTAATATATCTTGAACCTAGAACTCGGAAGTCGACTTATTGGACATTAAACATTTTCAGTTTACGACTCAGACGCTAACTGTGTCGAGATTCTTATTTCATTATTGATATAAAGTTTAAAATTTAAATTTAAATTTAATAAATTTTATAAATTTTATTAAATTATCGATCATTTATTTATTGTAGCCTAAAAATCACATAAGATTTCATCATTCGCGGTCCTGAAAATGAACAGAATTGTCAAGTTCCAAAATTTTAAGCATAATTTTAAGGTTGAATTTATAATCAATTGTTTTGAATGATATTGTTTCATAAGCAAGAAATTTTCCGACAATGTTGTCAATATTGAATGTAAATCATTTCTATAATTTGAAAGGGTTATCAAAATTAATCATAATGGTAATTGTTTTATAATTGTTTTCTTTTATTAATCACAGCATAGATACAAATACTAAAAATTTATAACCA
Organism: Funneliformis caledonium; assembly: GCA_910591825.1. Classification (NCBI taxonomy): domain Eukaryota; kingdom Fungi; phylum Glomeromycota; class Glomeromycetes; order Glomerales; family Glomeraceae; genus Funneliformis; species Funneliformis caledonium. Next base: position 8,462 of record CAJVPQ010002610.1, read on the forward strand.
ACTAAACGAAATTTTGTCAAAGAGAATTTATTAACAAATTTTTTTTTAATCGTTTATTAACCGTGATATTAACGCTAGAGAATATAAAAGAAAACTTTTCTTTTTGTTTTTGATGATATATCATACATATAAAATAAATAAAAGCACATAGATTGATTATTAAGTATTCATTTAAGCATAAAAATAAGTCATAGTTCTATTTAAGAAAACAGAAAAATAGTATTTTTACTATAAAATAAATATTTGCATATATATATACATGTAATAAATAAAGTTATACAGTATATTACACAAACAGAGATCTACAACGTAGTAATTGTTAGTTCATTAACGCGATAAAAAAAAATAAATTTTGATTTTTATCTTACATAAATGCTTCTTACCTAACGGTTGCAGTATTTGCCAACAATCTTCAACTTTCATCAAGAACGTTTAATTGAAGCTTGAACCGTTAAAAAATTGACACACCAAAGGGTTATTTTCGATAACTTGGGGAGGGAGGGCCAAAATCCTATTTATTGTTTCCGAGTTATCAAAGGGTTTGGTCAGTATCACTTTATTAAATTTATTTTCTTTTTGCATTTTCGTATGAAATTTTAGTATTGAGATTTGTTTTATATATAAAGGATAATGATAATTATTAATATTATTAATAATAGTATTAAAAAAAAAACATAAAAGCATGGGAAACCGTGTCTATTTTATATAAAAAATATCACAAATTACTTAAGTAACTGCATATGGATAGATTAAATTTTTATTACTCGTATATAATAAATAAAAAAAAAATTTTTTTTTTTAAGTGATTATTGTAATCTCAAACTCTAATGTACTTACTTCTATCATTCTTTGCATAAATTAGTCCTCATGGGATTCGTTCACAAAATCTTTTTTATTTATTGTTGTGAATGCAGTTATGACAGAGTTTAAACTTACCTATATTAATAAACTGCCGATATTAGACTACCAGATTATAAAAGATCTAGCTATTTATCTTAGGAGATTTCTAAGATAAAAAGTGTCCGACCTGTGAAAAAAAATCAAGAATCATGTGTATCGCGTGAAATACTAACTCAAAAAAGGGTTCGTTCTTGAACTTATGCATTAATTGATTATTAACAATTAGTTCATAATAAAAGCAAATATTTTAATGATTTATAACTAGTAAAAATCAAAGATATAAAAAGCATCCGTAATTAAGAAGAAGTGATTATTGCTTGTTGTTGGAAATTGCAAACAGGCGCGATTGAATGATTAAAAAAAAAAAAAAAAGATCCTTTGGGTGAGATACCCGGGTGCACAACTTCGGATTTAACTAAAATGTTTTTAGATTTTATTAAATGAATTTTGCTCTCAAAAAAAAAAAAAAACGTGTTATTGATATTTTGATATATTGTTCCTTCAATTTTTTTTTCATGGGTTCTTTGTGTTTGTCATATTGTGTAACAAATTAATAGTTGCGAGAAAAAACAACATGCGGAAATTTGAAATATAAAAAAAAAATTTTTTTTTTTTATTATCGAGTTTTATTTATATTAAAATTTACATCTGTGTCTAATTTTATTGTTAGTAACCGCATTATCCTCTAATCATCTCAAATAATTAAAATAATTAAAATAATTAATTTGTCCAAAATTATCCACTCTCCTAATTTATAAGTTTCTTATCTAATGAACATGAATTTAAAGTACAGCTATAGCAGGAGGAAATTTATCAAAAAAAAAGGTCGGACATTTTTTTTCAAATTTTTTTTTTTAATAATAAACAAAGATGACAAATCGGGCGAAATAGATTAGTCTAAATATTCAAAATCTAATCAGTCCTGCGAGTGAAATTACTAAGGTACGATGGGATGAGTCCAAGTTGATTTTTCCATACTTTCAAAATCAAAATTCGGTTGTGATGAAGAGTCTCTTCTGGGCTACTTTTGTGCTAAAATTTAAGCTTCAACAATTTTTAAAGTCTTTCCAGAAAAGTAAATGAAGGACCCAGTATTATATCCGCATTTTGAAATCCTAAGAAAGCCGTCAAGAAAAATAAACTTCAACAATTCGAGCATAGAGAGGTTGAAATTAAGGTAGGCAAGAGAAATCCAAGAATTTCCAGTTTCGGGATTAGTATTTCATACTCGTTCTGCCCAATTCCGTACCTCAATTAAGAACAAGAAGAAAGGTTGAAATTGAGATAGACAAGAGAAATCCAAGAATTTTCAATTTCGGGTTAGTATTTCATACTCGTTCTGCCCAATTCCGTACCTCAATTAAGAAAAAGAGGAAAGTTGAAATTGAGGTAGGCAAGAGAAATCCAAGAATTTTCAATTTCGGAGTTTGTGTTTCATACTCGTTTTGCCCGATTCCGTACAGATTGTGTCGAATGCAAACCTTCAAAGATTGTAATTTAAATTTATAAACCAAAATTACTGTAATTAATTTTTTTATTTTTGAAATAAAGTGAAGGACTTCTTCAAGTTTATTAATAATAGCAAGACCAGCAATAATGAGCGGGAGAAAAGAAGTTCCTCAATAAAGTTCGTAAGCCATTATTCAAGCATGCCAGGCCGACGATACTCTTGTAGGTGCACACATGGAAAGGCTAGCGTTGTCACGTCCCTCGAGACCAAAAAAATTGGTAATTGGTCCGGGGACTTTTGCAATAGAAAGGGGAAAACAGCCGGAAAAAATCAATTTTAGTTTTATATGCCAAATATGATTTTTAGGTCAAAATATGTTCAGATTTAGCATTAACTCAATTTTTATTTTTTTCCAGCCGTTCCCCCCTTTTCTATTGCAAAGGTCCCATATCATATCTACGCAGTATGATTCAAGATGTCCGGATGACCGCTCGCTCGCTTGACGTTTTGATTCAGTGTGATTGGTTCATAACTCCAAATAGTAACTTTACATGACCTAGTTGTCCACGATATTTTTACCATTCCATCTCTGTAATTAGTAGAAAAACTCCGGGCTTTACAAAGGTTTCCGTTTCCTAGTTATAAAAAGCTATACGTTGTGACTATAGAGGAGTATTTCTTAATAAGTTTATTATTTACTTCGGCCTGACAAAAATTCGCTTATAAGAAGGGAGTGACTATAGGAGAGTGATTATATGGGGGGGGGGGGGGGCGACTGTATTCGGATTCGGTGTGCAGAAATTATGCTCGTCTATTTATTGATAATCTTAGATAAATCATTAACCTTTTCTTGCGAATGTTGGTTAAGATGGAGACTTTTGCATTTTCAATCATTTGTTTTGAATGAATATTTAACGAAAAGTCATTCACCGTGCTTAAAATATATTTAATTCATCTTCAAGAGTTAGTTTTTATACCGATATTTAATTTTATTGAGAAACAAAAGTGGTTAAACCGATCATCGTTTCGGAATCAGACTCCGAGTGTGACACCTTAATCCACGTTCTATGTTCATTATGATAACCAATTCGTGATATGTTACCATATGTTATTTAAAAAAGGTAAAATCAAATCAAATTGTTTCTAGAAACATTGATTAAAATAAAGAATCTAAGAAATATCGCATTTGGTAAATTTACAAGTTTTAATTGACTATGTGGAAAAAAAAAAGTAAATGATGGATAGAAATTTCTTAATTGACAAATACGAGCGAAAGAATATATGGGAGTGTTTCTAGGAAAATCAGGTTCCGAGAAATTTTTGACTAAAATTAAGAGCTTAATACATTTTAATCTAATAACATCAAAAACTAAAATGCAATAAAAATCTCAATTTTGCTAAAAAATTCCCGATACCTGATTTTCCTAGCAATCAACCCATATTTAAATAAAACAGCTATTTAAGTATTTCAAGACTTGTCTTGTTTACTTTTTGTTAATACTAATTTTTATTTTCTCTTCAGATCACATCAGCAACTAAAGAATCTATCTTCTTAATATGGCACGGAACGGAAATAAATTATCCGGCTAATTAGAATTAAGCCGTGACATCATTTTATCATGACATATTACGTTAAAAAAAAACAAAGAATAAATGATTTTAAATTATTGTATCCTCAACATTGATTATACAAAATATATAATTATCGAATATTTCATGACGTATTTGAAAACACCCAACACACCCATAGGATAGTATCATATGAAGCACTGTTCCGCACACTGATTAACAATCAAACTTTAAACCCTCAAGTAAAGGCTTATTCCGTCCTTTAAAACGTACAACAAACACGTTAAACAACCTGCGAAATACGAGACATGAGAAAGGATTTGGTAATAACTTATCGATAATTTTAATTTATTTCCTATAAACATATCAATAAATAATTAGAATAATATTCTAATGAGGAGACATTAAATTCTATAAATAGAATCTTTTGAATCTTGCTTTCATTTTTTATTTGAAATGTAGGCGCCAACGGCCGACCTTTTGCATCACTCGGTTAAGATTATTTTCTTTTTCTTTTTTCCTTTGTTTTTAAAGATCTGAATATTGTAAATTAAATATTTAATATTATGTGGTGCTATCCTGTTATGTAATACATTAGTATTGTTGTTGTTAATATAAAGAAATATATCTTAATTAACACGTGTCTATCGCGTAAATATATATAGAGTATACACACATATATTTCAACATATACGCCCAGCCTGCTGTAAACTTCTTTTAGGAATCCTTACAAGAACTACCGATTTTCGAATTAAGACACAGTATCGGAAATTATCTTTAAGCATATTGGAATGGAAACATCTATATTATTTCATTTAGCGATATCAGCGATTTCAAATAAAAATAAAATAAAATAAAGTCCTTTTAT
>CAJVPQ010002611.1:0-13246 GCA_910591825.1 Funneliformis caledonium
TACCAGCAAGCTTTATGCAAATAAGATGGATATATAAGATTGACAACTTCTAAATATGAGTTTTGTAATTTGCATATCCCTTTGTTCGTTATCAAATGCAAGAAATAACAGCCCTTTGGGTAATGGTTCTTCATGCTTTGATAGTTCCTCACACTACTTTTGAAATCGATAATAACTTCCTGAATTTGTTATATGATTATTAATATTGATAACTATTTTCAATCGTATAATTGAATATTTAATAGCAAAGAGGATAAGATAGATCTCTGAAACATATTTTTCATGTCGTACACCATATATCAAATCAACTGCAACAGCAGTTTTAAAAAGCTTTTCTTGGCTTAAAGTATCAGCGCCTTGAGTATTTTGAATCAAAGTTTTGATAAATTTGACAACAATCTGATTTTGTTTATTGAGCCATTCACAGGGATTATACTTTACAAGACTCTATATAGAAAACCTAGTACTGTTTTGTATTAATGATTCTACATTATTAAATAATGATTTATGTTCTGTATTCACTATTTCAATAATTGCTTTGATACATTTTTGTTGATCAGAGAATCGCGAATTTTGCTGTTCAATAAAAATTTCATTTTTTTTACATTTTTCATTATATAAATTATAAATCTCAGCTATATTCTCATAAGCCTTTTGCAATTTTTTTTTTAATTTTTCTATTTCGTCTTTATGATCTTTTAGATACTAATGCATTTGTACAATTTGGTTGTTGAGGTCTGTTATTGATTGTAATTTCTGCTGAATTTCTAGATGATTAACTTCCAGAAGACTTTTAGTTTTTTCAAACTCAGCTATAATATCAAAATGATCAATGCTACTTTCTTCATTAGTATCTAATTGAAGCCGCTTATTTTTCTGATTAAAATCTGTAAGATGACAGTAAAATTGATTAGTGGCAATGATTTGATTATAATGTCTTTCACAAATTGAATAAGACTTTAAAGAAGAATAAAGATTAGCAAATTCAGGAATATAATTATGGTATTGTGCAAGCTGCTTAGTTATTTCCTGGGTACTAGTATGTCATCAGGTTTGTGATTCCTTTATTTCACAGGCTTTTAATCCAATTTTACTATAACTATCAACTAAATCTGAAAAAATACATGAAAGTTCTTTTGCTTTTGGCTTTTGGTAAACAGACACTACAAAAAAAAAATTATTTAGAATGCTAGATTAGTTAACAAAAAATATGTTATATACTTTTCATTTTAATTAACAAAATGCATGCAAATTTCTTATTTTGAAGTCTCATTTACTTTTTCAAGAAGAGTTGATCCCGAATGATTATTCCTGATTATGAAAACTAGAAGTCTTTTACTATCAATCTATATGCTATCTAAGCCATAATGAAAATTCAAAAAAAAAAAAATGATTATCAATAATTTGCATGTAACGGCCAATCAAATTTCAAGGATTTTCTGTAGATCATTCTAAAAATCGTTTCCTTATTTGATATATTCCCTGACTGGAATAAGGAATAGAATAATTTTCACTCAGACGAACGATAAACAAGTGATTCAGACATAGGGAAAAGCTAAGCCAAATCGCTAACGACTATAACATTGATTTCACCAAATATGATTGTCTATTCCTTGATAATGAAAAACATGTAAGAAATAAATCTAAAAAGAGGTGCAGACATCATAGACATCTCTTCAATAATCAAAGTGTCAACCTTTTCAACAATTGGAAAAAAATGTGATCACGAAAGACGAGAGATTAGAAACCTCTTAATGTTTCATGAATTTCAAGTAAGAGTGGATAGTTTTTCTCCTAATATTTTAGATTGTAACTCCAGTAAAAGCCATCAACAGGTAGTTGTAGTTTTACTTGACAAATCTTTAATAATCAGGTTGAGGATGAAGGATAAAGATGGTGCTGCAACTAGTTGCAATCATGTGATACTTATTTGTCACCAGTTGCAACTAGTTGTAACTCAATTTTTATTAATGTTGTAACTAGTTGCAACCCTGTGATACTTATTTGTCACCAGTTATAACCAGTTGCAGTACCATCTTTAATGAAGGACTTGTCTGTTTCAGTAGAACCTGTGATAAAAAAGTAAGGGTACTTATGTTATTGATAAATGAGTTCAGAACATTTTGAATAGTTGAAAGCACGTGCAGTTAGTCTTCTAAAAAGTCCAAAGTACTAATTTATAATAATATCAAAGAATTCAAGTGTAAGAAACATAGCCATATATTAACGAGATCTAACATAAAGATAGGCATCATGGATTGTAAATTATCCAGTAGAGTTTCCATAACTCAATTAAATTGAACATCTAATTTTAATTGCTAAATGCATAAATAATCTTGCGTGAGCTGACAAAAAGCATTATGTAAGTTAGGATGATATTTCAACTAGTAGTTCTGATATATTTCAAAAGGCCCTAACAATTCTTCTTCAGTTTTACATAAAAGTTCAAGCAGGAGTTTTTGGTAAAAATAAAATTAACTATCTTGTAAGGTTAAGTATCTGAATTAGACTAATTTAGGTACAGATCATTTAATAACATAATTGTCCAATTGATTAATATGTATAGGTTAATTAGTAGTTAGACTAGTGATAATTATCTCATAATCTTAAAATAATTTAGATATGTCAGGTTAGTGAATTTCTTTTCATTCAAGCGATTAAAATATTTTTTCACGTGTTTCTTCCAGTAAGAATCATCATTTTCTGTAATCAAACTGATGAGATAAATCACTTTTTGTCTATTCATAAGAGAATCTATAGAAAGATACATAATAATATAAGAGGAATCGCAAATTGTCTCTCTCAATATTAAGAATATTAGTTTTATTACACTTAACCTGTGAGCTACTATGTGCTTTCTAAACTTATCACTTTTCTTAACATTAAAAATGTGCAATGGCTTAGACTTAACCAGGTATTTTATTAAGTAAAAGACTAGCTTTTGTAAACTGACTAATGATGAGAAACGAAACCCCTTAATAATAGTTGAAACTTAGATAAAACTATATTAAAATCATAATAAGGGATAGGATGAAACCCTTTTAATATGACGAAAGCCAAAACTGTCAAAACTATATTAAAAACATAGAAAAGGATATGATGAAATTATTTTGAGAAGATTTTAGCAGACATCTATAAAACTGACATATTATATATTAATGTGCACATCGCATATCATCAAAATTTTGATATAATATAGAATGATCTACTGGTCTTTAGGCTTAATGCATCTATAGATATAATATTGAGTTTCATGATTGTAATAGGTTGTTAAAGAGAACTGATGAGAAAAATGTTTTTTGCAGATATGGCCTGGAGTGGTGGATCTTCATATTTACTTAGGATGCAGGTATATATTTGATTTATCATCACTTTAGTGTATAATTCTAGTTCAGTTAAAGGGTTAAACACGTCAGATCTTATGAAATTCTTACTAATAATTTGGTCGATCTCTTTAGAAGTTCAATAGATACTATGAGTGTGGGTGATACCATAGTTTTGAAATTTGATATGCTTAAAAAGTGCTCAATTTTGCCCTATTTTAAATGATCCAAATTCTTTCATATGTGTTTTTTGAGCTGTTAGAATTAATGTACAAAATGAAGAGTGCTATGTAAAGGTCTATTGATTAGATTTGTATCTTAGTTGTCAGTCACTCTTAAAATATTGTATAAGTGAAACTAATAATTTTTTACCATTGTTAGCATGATGAATAAAGTTGGGAATCTGTGTTAAGTTATCATGATATTAATGTAAAGTTCTTTCTGATAAAAGTAGGTGTTACTAAATGCGAATGAATGTAAGTAAGATAGTGGTCACAGATTCGTCTATGATTAAGCAATTGGAATAGGTTAATTTTTGAATAAGCTAAATCACGATTGGAGGGCAATAGACCTTATCCACTTAGTTTTGCTGTTAAATTTTTTGATTATTTTGATGATTATGAATTTTTTTCAGTTTGAGGTAAGACTAAGCAAGCTATCTATAATTAAATCTAAATCAGAGATCAATATTAAACACATATTGCTTAATATATTTGGAGTAAGTTTCTTCATGAGTATCATTATGACCTTCTATTGATTCAGATGTTTCATCATCATAGTATCCTATCCTATCTGAAAAAGGTCAAAAAAGAGTAGAGCTTGATATATATATATATATGTTTTTTTATACGCAATTTAAGATAATAAAATAAAGGGAATAGGTTAATTTTTTTTGAACGTAAAGTATACTAAAAAATTTAAAAGAAATCTCCGTTATACCTCTAAATTTGAGTTATTCATAGCTAAGAGTAGTAGAGTATTATCTAGTAATCTGATAAATCTAACCATCAGATGCAAGTAATAGTAATCCTCATTGTGTATTTTCATATTAAAATTGACATTAGAAATTACAATGTCATTGGGTAAGCAGAAAGGCGTAGAATTATCATCAGGCAGATGGAAGGCTGTAGGAAATAATTAGCCCTAGCAGATTTGGATAAGTCTAAAGATAGAAATAGTTTCTTAGGAAAAGGTTATATTTTTTAACCAGTCTGCCGCTATGATCAATGTATCATAAATTTAAAATTTGGTAGAATTTAATGTAGATTTATCTTCTAATTAAATACTGAACATCCCAGAATATAGTGTCAGTAATCACATGTTCTTTGAAAAGTCTATTATTTTGATTAACATTCTATATTTAGAATAGACAGCATTGCTGCTGAAATTCCTTTCTAAGAAACAATGCATAAAGATGGATGATAAATACATTCTTCTTTTTATTAGAATATTTTAGATTTTATTTAGGATTAGATATAAGAATGAAAAGGGATGCCTTTTTCTAAAACTCTTGCCAGACAAACATAATGTAACGTGCTAAGAAAGTCTCATATAAAATGTCAACAACTTTAAAAGTTCTGATTCATGATACGCTTCTAGTATTGAATATGTCAGTGTCTAATCATAAGCTAACTATTCACATTTTTTAGAATACATTAAGCAACTGCAAAATGCATAAGATGTATAAATGAACTGGTTTAATACAAAGAAATTGAAGTTTTCCAATAGTCTGAAAAATTATTTAATCAGAATCTAGAGTTCTAATGATAAGTTGTTTAGAGTGATTAAGGTAATAGTGGGAAGTAAAGTATTTGAGTTTATAAGTTAACGAAATTTTAATTAATGTTATAGGTCTCTGAGCATAGTTTCTGGATTATTTTGGTAATTTGGTGAAGATTCAGAAGGGAGTTCTGAGTCAAAGTTGTAATGTTAAAAAAAGTAATATGACATTTTTTATTTATTTTATGATTTGATAGGAAATTCAGTTCGTTAGATTTAAAGACTAAAATAAATAAGGATGAAAAAAAAAGATTATTAAAATTAGAATTCAGAAATCAAAAAAATAAGGATTTTACATGAATTGAGTTTTTTTTATTGTTTTTTTTTCAGCAAAAAATCAATGAATAATTCATTATCATCATAAACAAGTCACATTCTCTATATCATTTCTCATATTTTTATCATTTTTTTAGGATAGTTTTATGTGAAACAAAAATTTATTTGACAGCACCTTCTATTCTTCATTACAGGAAAATAAAATTCTCTTCTGATCTCATATATATATATAAAGTGAAATAGAAAAGAAAAAAAAAAAATAAGATCAGCTAATTTATTTTTCTTAAATTTAAATTTGCTTTTTAATTTAAATTAAAAGTTATCAAAGGTACATTTATTTTTATGTTATTTTTTTTTTATTAGTTAGATTAAATGGTATAAGATATATGTATAATTTTATGAAAATTTTTCAAACTAAGAAAAAAAAAAATTTTGAGTGAAACAAAAATCACAGCAACTATTTGAAGAATTTTTGGAATATAGACGATGTATTAGGATTGTTCTTGATTAGATACTATAGTGTCATCTTATTGTATTACTGAAAAGATGACATTTGTTATAATGTCTGCTAATTTTTGGGTCTTAGAAGGTTGAAAAATTTTAGAGTAATAGACTTATATTTGGCTTGTTTTATCAGGATTGATTGTTGTTATAATTGTGATTGGTTATAAATTGTTTGAATTAAGGAGATTTTAAAGGAGATAAAGAAAATGAGATTTTAGTTGAGGAACTTGATCATAGAATATTGTAGATCAATTTAGTTTGAATAGTAATTCTTGAAACGAAGCTAAAATTATAAAACTCTAAATAGAATTCTTCTTTAATAGATAAGAGTGAACCTAAAAAAAATACTGATAATTCTCGTTTGACTATTGAGGTTTGTGATAAGAGTCAGCTTAATTTAGAGTGAAAAAATGTGATTGGAGTAGAGCTTCGCATAAGCTGAGCCACTTGCAAACTAAATGAGCCAGCTCATTTAGGTTTAGCTCAAGTTACCTTAAAATGAGCTACAAGCTAAACAAGCTGACTTATGCTATGACTTAGCTCTACCGTAGCTCAACTTGTTGGCTTATATTTTTTTCTTTAAAGAAAATAATTCTAGACAGTTTTTCTTTGAAGAAAAATGGCCCTAATAACGTTTTCTTTAAAAAAAATGGCCCAGTAATGTTTCCTTTGAAGAAAAATGGTCCTGTAATATTTTCTTTTAAGAAAAATGGCTCCAGTGACATTTTCTTTGAAGAAAGACGCATCTGGTGATGTTTTCTTAAAGAAAATCATTTCAGAAGCGAAGTCCTTTAAGGAAATCATTCTGAAAATGAAGTTCTTTAAAGACATCATTCTATAAGTAAAGTCTTTTAAGAAAATTATTCCAGAAGTGAAATCTTTTAAGAAAATCACTCTAGAAGCGAAATTCTTTAAGATAATCATTTTGGAAGTGAAGTCCTTTAAGAAAATCATTCTATAAATAAAGTCTTTTAAAGAAATCACTCCAGAAGTGAAGTCCTTCAAGAAAATCATTTTGGAAGTGAAATCCTTTAAGAAAATTATTCTGAAAGTGAAATCCTTCAAGAAAATCATTTTAGAAGTAAAATTCTTCAAGAAAATCACTTCAGAAGTGAAAACCTTTATAAGATTCGCTCTGGAAATAATTCTCTTAAAAAGAATCATTCTGAAAATATTTTTCATGAAAAAAATCATTCTGAAAATATTTCTCTTAAAGGAAATTGTTCTAGAAACGTTCCTCTCAAACAAAATTATTCTAAAACTTTTCTCTTGATGGAAATCATTTTAGAAATGTTTCTCTTGAAGGGAAACTTTTCTCTTGATAGGAATCATTCTAGAACTTTTCTCTTGATGGGAATCATTTTAAAAACATTCCTCTCAATGGAAATCATTCCAAAACTTTTCTTTTGATGGAAATCATTCTAGAAATATTTCTTTCAAAGAGAATCATTCTGGAACTTTTCTTTTGATGAGAATCATTTTAGAAATATTTCTCTCAAAAGGAATCATTCTGAAATTTTTTTCTTGATAGGAATCGTTTCAGAAATGTTCTTCTCAAAGGGAATTATTCCAGAAACATTTCTCTCAAAGGGAATCATTCTGAAAATGTTTCTTAATGAGAAATATTTCTATTAACGATTTTTTATTTCTAAATATAAATGTAAGCTGAACAAGCTGTCTTGCAAGCTGCATTAGCTTAGCTTAGCTTATTAATTAATCTTTACGAGCTAAGTCAAGCTGATCTAAAAAAGTGGCTCAGCTAGAGTTAGTGGCAATTCAAGCCAAATCAGCTTATGCGAAACTTCAGATCAGAGTTTCAATAGGTCTGTTTTTTGAAAAATAATCATTTATTAAATACAGGAATCTAGTACTGAAATTCGTAATAGTAGGATTATCTGTAATAGATATAGTATCTATAAGGTAAATTAGATGAATAAAAAAATTTTCTAGTTTAATATCCAAGATAGTTGCTGCTATCAATATGATCTACAAAGAAAAATTATAGCAGATTAAATAACAAATTCTTATTTTTCTTTTTTTCATCTTAATAGTTTACATCAATACTATTTTTTGATACTCTACAAAATTTTGAATTTGCGATCGATAAAATCTGATTCGCTTTTAACTTTAGAATATATAATATTGAGTTTTCATCAAAAGGGTAAAAGACTATAATGTTAAATTGTTGAAATTTATCTCTTTCATCAAGTCTTGCATAACCTATTATAATACTGATAAAAATTCATTAGAGGTTTTTCTATGTATTCTGATATATACAATACAGTTAATAACTGTATAGGTATCCTGAAAAAATAAATAAATTTTATTTTCTGTTGAGATTTTTTTTTCTTTTTTTTCTTTCTAATCAATTGAAAAAACCTTTACAATCTCTTCTTTTTTTTTAAGTTAAAAAAAAAATTTTTTTTCAAAATAAAGTTTAAACAAAAAAAATGAAAAAAAAAAAATTCTTTTTTTTTATTTAAAAAATATCTACATTTTATATATTTATTTGTTTTATTTTATTTTTTTTTAAAGGAAAAAAAAGGAAAAAAAGAAAAAAATACCAATCAATTTTTTTTTTTTGATTTTTACTTATTTATTTATTTAAAAAGAAAAAAAAATAACTTTTTTTCACATAAAAAGGATTATGTATCCTAATATAATCACTCAATATGTGATCCATTTTTTGTTTTTGTCTTTTTTTTAAAAAAAAAATGTCAAATGAATTGAAATGCATTCAAAAAATCTTTTTGACCTATAAAGTCTCTTAACTTAATATTTCTGATCTGAGTGAAGTCTGAACTTCATATATTTGATCGTTTGTATAAAATACAAAATAAATAAATTAAAAAATTTTTTATTTAAAGAACCGCTATTCCTATGCATATTCATATTCATATTCATAAAGCAATAGTAATAGTAATAGATAATGTATATACATATTCATAAAGCATATTGCATAAAGCACATAGCTATAAAATCTAACTTCAAAATTCACATTGCCGATTTCCTTAACTAAATAAAAAATATATGAGCAAGTGACAATCATATCACCAAATATACAAATTTAGTAAAAAACATCACAAATTTAAAAAGTATTACAGAAAAAAATAGTTTCAATCTCTCTTATATGTCAAAAAAGTTATAAATTTATAAATAAATAAATAAAAGTAGTAATAATAATAATAATAAAATATACAAAATATATAAAATAAATCATATTATACAAAAATATATTATTATACAGGAGAAGACATAGATAATGATAATTAAAAAGATAATATTGATCTATAAAAAATCATATATATCTTCTATATCATCTATGTCATCTATAGCATATAATTCTTTTATACAATATATTTTATTTATTTCTTTTATTATATTTATGTTATTTATTTATTATATTATATTTATATTATATATTTTATTTATTCCTTTTATATCTTCGATAACTTTATGTATTTCATTTTATATAAATAGAGGAAATTTTCTTTTAGCTTAGCAGTGTATCTAGAGTATGTCTGATAAGTAATTTATAAAAATAGTTTAGTTTAATTCCCTTAACATATTTGTATAATACAGAACGTTAACTGAGACAGTACTCTATTGTTATTATTATTAAATAAACTGTTATTGATCGACACTTTTCTAAATCTAATTATAAATTAAACCTTTTGCTTACTACCTCTAAATATTGCTTCACTTATCACTTATAAGTATCTTAAAGAACTGATTATAACAATATATATAAAAAATAAAATATAAAAAATTATTTATTATCTTTTTTTTTTCCCTATATAATATAAAAAAATAAATAAAAATTAATACTTTTTAATATGACAAATAAATATATTTTTTTTTTTCTTAATAATAAATCATATAAAAAATTAAATATTATATTATAATTAAAATACAAAAAATAAAAAATAAATAATTAATAAATAATAATAAATAAATACGTAATTTAATTTTAGCAATGCCAATTAGAAAATTTTTTTATTATATTAATTAATTAAATTGCCTTTAAAATATACTAAAAAAAATTATTAATTTTTATTGAAAGACCTTTTGTTGTAAATGCATTCATTCATAATAATAATAATAATTAATAAATACTGTTAATAAAATCAATATTTATAAATCAAAATTTGTAAATTTATTTTTAATTGTAGATACTTAAAAAATTGAATTTTCTATTAAATGAATTGCATTATTAGTTTGATAAAATAAAATTAAATTTGACATAATTAAATATTAAGTATAACAAATAATCATAAGATAAATAATTTTCTGCCAATAACATCTTGATAACTTAAAAACAGAAAATTACTGTTAATAATAACTTCTTTCAGTGGTTTTAGATCAAGTCACTCAATTTTTTATTAAAAATAATAGATTAAACTAAAAAACAAAATAAATTATTTTTATACAATCTTATTGTAGTTCTTTATTTTATTATTAAATTACTAATTTTTTAGTTTAAGAACTGTCACACATTTTAGTCTGTTAACTTATGATCTATCTATATACTTTTGCAGTTATAGCCTTATGATAGTTCTTAAGTTATTTTCTTAAATATATTTTTTTTTTATTATTATTTTCATGTACCTTTTCAATTATTTTTATATAATTTTACTATTGTTCAATAAAATTTTTATGGCTTATGCTACTTTTGCTTTTTAAAAATTTATTACTAATAAATCTAGAATGAAATTTAACCTATTAACTAGCTCTTCTGTATATACTATATTATTTGTTAAAGTAATTTCTTTGATATAAGTAAATTTAATAAATATAATTATGATTGTAATAAAATAAGGTGCTGGTACTAATAACAGGAATATAATAGAGAATATTACGAAAATTTAACAGTGATTGAGTAATAAAACTGTTTTATCTAGCTTATCTCATTCACTTACTAATAATAAACTAATATATTACAAAGTTATACTAAAAAATTTTATTAGGCTATTTTACATAGTTTGTATCTAAACTATATATTGTTCAATTCTTAAAAACTTGATCATTTTCTATGTCAAGTTTTCTTAACTAAATATTTGATGGATTTTTAAAAGTAGAATTTTTTATATTTTTATTTACATCACACAAACTATTATTACTAATTTTAGAAACACGCTATTAATTTTTAAAAAAATTTTTTGTATTGAATTATTTATATATATCTTAAATAAAGCAAGTTTTATCTTTAAATAGTTTGACTTTAAGTATTATATTTCTGAATACAATACATTTTTTTAAAAAATTTATAGGTGTTTTTTATATTTGAGATATAATACATTTTTTGTCTTTAAAATACAGAAAGGGTAAAATATTCAGGAAGATATTTATGGTACCCATATATAGTGTTGTCATAAGATATTGATAGGACACTGATAGGACGCTAATAGGACATAGATGGGATAGATAGGACATTTAGGACATAGTGTGAAATAGGTTGAGACATATAGCTAGAACAACAAATCTCTGAAACATTAAAAATGTACATTACTGCCTATATGTATAAATAAAGTATTTGTCACATGAATCTAAAATGTTCAAATCATTAACATAATTTTTTATTACTACATATATTTAGAATTAGTATACACCTGATAAAAATTCACTTTCACAATAAAAATAAGTTAATAAAAAGTTTATTTATTTAAAAAATCTTAAAAATAATTTATAAAAATAATTTTAATAATTTTTATTTTTATTTTTATTTATTTATTTATTTATATGAAATTATAAATACATAGTTATATTACATTTTATATTATACAAAAATTTCATATTATTATTAAAATAAAAAAATATATAACTTTTAAAAAAGAGTTATAATACATAAAAGTAATTTTGATACAAGTTTCATCAAATAGAATATATCATTTAAATTGCTTTTTTATAACTATTAAAAGAATCTGATCTTTTAATTAAAATTTATATTAATTAAGATTTAGATTTTAATAAAATTTTGATCAATATTTCTATTATATCAAAAATTTATGCAGATTTCAAAAATATTTAAAAATTTATTTTCATAATTATTTATTTATTAATTTATTAAAAGTCAAAATAATTTTATTTTTTAATTATATTTTGTTATTAAATAATAATAAAAAAGTAATATTATTATTATTATAAGTTTAAATAATATATAATAAAATATTTTAATAAATCTGTATTTACTACTAGTTGCATAAAATAAAGATTCAGATATATTATTAAATGAAAAATCATGTCATATTTAATATTATTTAGTAAAACCAAAAGGTTTTATAAATTGTCTAAATAATAAAAAATCAAATTTAGTAAAATTATATTAAAAAATCTATAAAACTCTAAAAAAAATAAAATTATATTAAAATTTATTATAAAAATGTGAAATTATATTAAAAAAATTAGCAAAACTAAAGTTTATATATTTTACTAAATTTAAAATTAGTTTAGATAAGTAATCTTAATTATATTTAAATAGAAAGTTTAATTTAACATCTATTTAATAATCTTCTTTTTGTTGAAAAGAAGTTTGTTAGCATAAAAAAAGTGAAAAATATAATTGTAATCTTTATTATTATAATCTTTTATAAAATAAAATTAAAAATAATTTTAACAATTTTTAGAATTTTTATATAATAAATTTTTGTTATTTATTATTAAATAACTTATAATAAAGTTTTAATTAAAAAATATTATGATTTATTAATAAAAAATTAATTTTTAAACTTTTTATAAGGTATGATATATTTACTTATTATAAAAAACTTAATTGTATAATAGAAGATATATGTGAAATACACAAATTCAATATAATGATTAATATAATATTAATAAATTGGTTAAAGAATATTAAGATTAATTTTATCATAATTAAAATGCTATTAATAAATGTAATTAAAAATATATTATAAATTATGCTAAAGATTAACAAAAATTATAAAGATTTAATTTTAATTAGATTAATTAAAACTCAATTTAAAAAAAACTTTTTTTAGTTTTTTAATTCATTATATTTTTGTATATAAAAACTAATTTTTTATAAATATAAATAGAAAAAAATATAAACAAATTCTTTTTATCTTTCTTTTATAAAATTATATTACAGATTTTGATATAATTATTAAATATTAAGATTATTTCACATTTTAAAAGAAACTTTATTTAATTTAATGTGTAAAATTCATGTACATAATGTGTAAATGTATACATTAAATTTTTGTGCACATATTATACAATATAAAATATATATAAATAATTACTAAAATAGATAAATTATTTATAAAAATTTTTTTTTTTTTTTTTTTTTTTTTTTTTTTAAAGTGCGGTAGTTTCGCAATAACTTTATTATGAGAGTATGATAATAT
>CAJVPQ010002612.1:0-13244 GCA_910591825.1 Funneliformis caledonium
AAAAAATAAAGTAACACTAATTTTTATTATTATTATAATATTGATTGTTATACCTGATCACAAATTTGATTAGGAATTTTTACATAATGATAGATAGATATTGTATGGTCTTAAGTATACATAATATTCCTCTGCTATGCTTTAGACAATAAATGAATATTATGTAATAAATATACTACCTAACTGAAAAAATTATAATATTAATAATTAAATTAATTTATTATAAATTTAGCACAAAACTTATTAGAAATATTTAAATAATATATAATTATTAAAAGTGATCTATTTAAAAATTTTTTACCTAATGAATTAAGAAGAATTAATAAGATTAAAACAATTTTATAAAATAGATTGAAAAGGATAAAAAAATTTATTGATAAAAGTAATAAAAAACTAAAGTTATTATTATTAATAATAAAATAAATTAATTTAATATTATAATTAGACTAGTATTAAGAAATTAAATAATTTTGAACAATTCAAATAGTTTTGGATAGTTTTAAATAGTGTTTTAAAAATCAGATCCAATCTGATTTTCATTTTTTATAATCTGAATTCAATCTGAATCTGATAGATCTGCTAAAATTCAGATTTGATCTGAATTTAACAGATTAAATCTTAAATCTAGATCTAACAGATTAATTTAATCCAAATTTGATCTGATTCAGATTTGAAAAGTTTATTAAAAAATGATTTTTCAGTTCTAAAAGAAATCTGAAAAATTATTTTTTTTTAATGAAAAGAATCTTTTTGATTCTAAAGAAGTCTGAAAAATTATTTTTTTTAATAAAAAGAATCTTTTTAGTTCTAAAAGAAATATAAAAAATTATTCTATTTTAATAAAAGAAAACAGATTTTTAGTTCTAAAAAAAAATCCAAAAAGTCATTCCTTTTTAATGAAAAAAAACAGATTTTTGACTCTAAAAAAAGTCTAAAAAGTTTTTTTTAATAAAAAGAGCTTTTACAGTTCTAAAAAAATCTGAAAAATTGTTTCTTTTTAATGAAAGGAACCTTTTCAACTTTAAAGAATTTGAAAATTCATTTCTTTTCAATAAAAGTAAATAAATTTTTAGTTTAAGAGAGATTAGAAAATTTATTCCTTTTTAATTAAAAGAACTTTTAGTTTAAAAGAGATTTAAAAATTTATTTTTTTAATAAAAGAAATTTTTTTAACTTTAAAAATTCATTTTTTTCAATAAAAGAAAACAAATTTTTAGCTTTAAAAAAGACCTGAAAATTTATTTCTTTTTAATGAAAAGAACCTTTTTAGCTCTAAAAGAAATTAAAATTGAATTTAGATTTAACAGATTAGATTTAAATCTGAATTTGAATCTAATGAATTAGATCTGATCTGAATCTAAATTTAAATCAAATTTGAATTTGATAAATCTAATCTGAATTTATGTGAAACACTATTTTAAATATAAAAAAATATATTTATAATATATTTAAATTATTTAAAACTGTCTAAAATTGTTTAAAATTATCTAATTTTCTAACATTAAGTTAAATCTTTATATACTAATATTATATAAACTGATAATTTTATATACTAATAAAATTTTTATATCTTATTAAAACTAATTAAAAATTTTTTATATTAATATTATATATAATTTTATAATATTATATACTAATATTTTCTTCATTCTCTTATAATTAACATTTAGTAAAAAAAGTATAGATATTATATAAAATATTTTTATTAAATATGAATCACTTTCCTATTTATATAAGATATTAAAAATATAATTTTTTATAAATTAGTTTATAATATATTTATTTTACCTGATTAATCAAATAATCAATATTCCACTATCTATCAAAATTTTTTTAAGGATTAATTGTCATACAAGCTTCATGTGGGATTATTTTGTCTACATCATTTTCATTTAATTTTAATCTTCTAATAGTTTTTGTTAAAAAATTACTAACATAAATAGAGCATTTTTGACCTTTTTTATGTAATGATTGTTCATTTTTAGGTCTCTAACCTGATTTTTATTTATCATTTAATTGAAAAGTTGTTTCATCATGTGTTACAAGAATATGTAATTTTTATTCACTTTCTAATCTGGATCAATTCAAATTTCAAACTCATCACCAATAAATTTCAGCATTAATTTTTGATAACTATAATATAAAAAATATTATAATATAAAATAAATAAAATACTTAATATAATAAGAAAATAAAATATTTACCTTACTATAGTCTCAAGAAATTCTTTTTGATAAGCAACAACATTATTTTTTTCATGACCATCAATATACATTCCTTTTGTATATTAACTAAAAATAAATCCCATTTTTTTTAACCATTGAATTGTTGTAGATTTGCTATAAAGTATAAGAATTTTTAGTAAAATATATATTAAATAAAGTAATCTATAAATATAAATATGATAAAACAAATACCTGATTTTAGTTTTTTTTTCTATACTAATAGAAGGTAAAATTTTATTAGCAATATAATCACGAAAACTGTAAACGGTTATATCAAATTTATGTTATTGTAAGTATTATGCTACTTTTAATTGAATATTCTCATCATCAATGATACTGTTTTCTCTAAGATGCTTTTCATAATTACTATTAGGAACATCACCATACTCAATAAATGCTTTATTCTAACTTTTAACATAACTAGCAAACTATATTTCTCAATTTAATAGGTCTGCAATAATCTGACTTACTTTTAACTTTGCATATTCTTTGTTAAGGAGTTGTAAAAAATGTTGAACAGCTATAAGTCACAATTTATATCTCAGAGTTAAGTGTTTACTTTCAAATTTTAATTTATTTTTGATTCTATTAATTAATGCATTTTTATAGTATTATCAGATTTAAAATCAATACTAGAGGAACCACTACCAAAAGAACTACTACTAGAGAAACCACCATCAGAAAAACCATCACCAGAGAAACCATCACTAAAATTATTATCAGAAGAACCAACACCAGTATTATTTTGATTATTTAATAGTTAATAGAGTGTTTGTCTATTTTTCTTTTGATTTTCTATTGCTTTGATTTTTTTTCAGTATTTTATTATTGTAAGTTTCTTATATTTACTAACGGATATTTAGAAAGTTTTAATACTTTCATATTTTTAGTTCAAACTAAAAAAAGCTATTCCGCCTTATCCTCATCAATCTATCCAACTTCATTATCTATGTTAACTCTATCATCTGAACTTAAAATATCATTAGAATAGTTATCATCATTATTTTTTACAATTTGAAGTTTTCTTTTCTTCACTATCCTTTAGCATTATTAGATTTGTCATTTTGGATGCCTCATTAGTGAAAAAAATAGATCAGTTGATCAATATATGTATATAATCTAAACTATTTAAGTAAGTGACTAACATTAAGAATAATTTCAGCCAGAATTATATGTTTCAAATCCATTTCTGATTATGAAAATACCTTAATTTAATCAGTTAATAACTTTTAATCTAGATTTCTGATCAGAGTAATTTTAACGTCATTTTATAGTATCAGTCAATATCTATTAAACTATATTGAAATATTTTAAATAAAGGCACTAAAAGATATTTTATTTTATTTTTAAATTGATAAATTTATTAGATAGTTTATTGTAATATAAACTGTATAATGCACTGGTTTTTTCTCTTTGATTTTGATGATGATTTTTTGATTTTTCTTCATTTTGCAGGAAGATTGATATTAGACTACCTTAATGATTTAGGCAGCTGTAATCTCTCAAATTGGTCAAATCTTAAATATTAAAAAAGAAAAATTAGTTATTGTAAATATAGGATATTAGTATACGAATTTTTACCTCTCTTATAAATCTTCATTTTTTTTGCTGAATTTTTCATTTATTTCAGCAAGAAATCAGTTTTCCCTCAAGAGATCAGAATTTTATTACACCAATTTCTTGATTCTCTCAGTAAATTTGACAAGTTTTTCTTTTAATATTTGATTCTTTATGTAGGGATAAAGAAAATATATTATTAATTATAAAATAATGAATGAAAATAAATCAAAAATAATATATCTGATTCTAAATTGTCTGAATCATCAAGAATCTTAAATTTAGCCGCAGCTGAAGTACTTGCTATTAGTTATTATCAAAATTTTGATGGGAGCTGAATTTTCTCATATCGTTTTTACATTTTGTTAGTATTTTTATTGATTGAGATTCTATTATAAAAATTAAAAAAATCAGTTATTATTTAAAAAATTGATTAGTTAATTGATAAAATTTAACTTATGTTCTGGCTTTTCATCAGTCAATTTTTTTTGTTGAGAGCATTTTGGTGATATTACTGATGACTGAAGTTCTATAGTAAAAAAGCAAAAAAATTAGTTTATCATTTGAAAAATTGGTTAGTTGATTGATAAAATTCAACTTACGTTTTAGCTCTTCATTAGCTGATTTTTTTCGTTAAAGGTGTTTTGTTAATATTACCATTGATTGAAATTCTATTATAAAATTAAAATAATCAGTTTATTATTTGAAAAATTGGCTGGTTGATTAATAAAATTCAACTTATATTCTTTTTATTCTTGTGATAATTTTTTTGGTTCATGTTTTAGTAGCATTTTATGAAAAAAGAAATTGTAATAGAAATAATTTAATTGTAAAGATAAAATTTAATTTTAAAAAGATAAAGTTTGAGTTGAAATTATTTTTTAAGAAGTGGAAAAATCAGGTTTATTTATATAAATTTTCATATATATGCCAAAAATAAACTCAAATAGTTATATCAAATAATATATTAAATCAATATAATACTTAAAGTAAATCAGAAATAATTTATCAATGCAATTAATACTTTAATTATGCATTAAATGAGACTTAAATAAATCGGAAACAATTTATCAGTACATTAAATCAAAACGAACTTAACAAAAATAATTATAAAAATTACAATTATTTTAAAAAGAAAATTTGTTTAATTGTTTACATTTACTAAAAAAAGAAAACAATAGTTTAGTATAATAATAATATAAATATTTGCAAAACTACTGCATTTTTTTAAAAAAATATAAAATTCAATTAAAATCGTCCTCAAAAATAACTCCATTTTGAACTTTTATTTTCCTCTTAATTTTTTAATTATAAAATAAAAATAAGCCGAAAAAGGTTAATTTCTAAATTTTGTGGTGATGATGATGATAATTCATCAAGTCAATCTTTTAATACATCTTCTCATAAAAGAAATAGATCGATTCTTAGATTAATTGATAAAGAAGATATTTCTACTTTTTAATCTTCAAATATACCTTTTTGTAGAAGAATAAGTAGGTCAATTGGTGATTTAACTGATGAAGTAAATATATTTACTTTTATGTCATCAACCTCTTATAATACTAGAGTTAGATATCAAGATTCACAAAGTTCTATTTCAAATATATTTATCAATTCAGAATACAAGACGAAATGGGAGAATCGTTAATATTAACTTTGATTAGACAAATTATAGAAATTGTCGAACATGAATCTGATGATGAATATTAAGAAAATTTTGATTCTACTTTTTTACCTCAAAGACATGTAAGAAATACACAAATCATTCGAAATCTGACATAAATCCTTCTAATAATTCTGAAACAGAAGCTGATCAGCCTTCAGAATCTTTAGAATTTATCACTGAAAAAGATTATATTACAGATGAATTTGAAGATGATAATATTTCTGTAGAGAATGATTTTAAAACATTTGAAGATTATGTACTACTGGATTATGAATCATTTCAAAATCCACTAAATATAAAATCAATTAATAACTGATTTTTGTGGATTTTATTTTAGATCATATCATTTTAGATAAGATTCAACATTACAGAGTCTACAACTGAGGCATTAATAAAATTTATGAAATTGGAGGTGATGAATTTAGAAATTTTCCAAATTCAATATACTTAATGAAAAAAACACTTAGATTAAATGATCAATTTCACTATTTTGTTCCTTATTTCAAATGTCATAAGCTGTATCAAAAGCAGAAAGTGGTGAATTTTCAACAGAATAATATGCTGATTATAATGAAATGTTAGTATGTAGAATTTTTCAATTCTTCAATTCACAAAATACGATTTGCAATATTCCATTATCTCAAAAAATCATATTGACAAATCAAATTTTAATTTGACCTAATTTAATCTTTCTATTTTCTGGAATTCAACAATAACTCACTTCTATGTATCATCAGCCTAATTTTAAAACTAGCCTGAGACAATGGACAAATCATCAGCATTTTGATAATATTATGACTGATATATATTATGGTAAAGTGTGGCAAATATTAAAAGAATCTTCACAAGAAGATTTGGCAAATTTTTTTGAAATGAAGAAACTGATTCTCATCTTAGATTAATGCTAAATCTTGACTAGTTCCAGCCACATGATAGTACTATTTATAGTATCAGAATAATATATACCGCTATATACAATTTACCTCATGATATCTGATTTAAACGTAAAAATTTACTGACTCTTGATCTTTTATCTAGACTAAGCAAAGTTAGTTTACATAAAATAAATCACTATTTAATGCTGATTGTAAATGAATTGGAATCACTTTAGAATAGATTTACAATAGATAAAATATATATGTACATCCTGAAAGAAAAAATATTTATGCAGCTTTAATTCTTGTTTCATGTAATATACTAGCCGCTAGAAAAATATGAACATATTTTGGCCTTAGTATCATATCATAGATGCGAAAAGAAGGCAAATTATGAAAATCATTAGCATAATTTTACTAGAATAGATAATATCGATGATTGGTTCATTATGTGAGATCTAATTAAGCATCGTCGAAATATATTAGAATGAAGATACTGTAATTCAGATACCTTACAAAAATAATTTGTAAAGCAAAGTGGCGTAAAATAGTCTGAATTATTACATTTATCTTTTTTTGATCCTATAAAATATATTACAATCAATCTAATGCATTGCCTATTTTTAGGCATTACACAATGGATAGTAAAATGAATTTGAATTGATAAAAAAATTTTAACATCAAATTCCCTGAATAAAATTCAGAAAAAAATGAACAAGTTTCAGATTTCTTCTGATCTGGGTCAAATTCTAGGTAAAATTCATAAAGGAGAAGGATTTTCTAATTTTACGGCCGATAAGTGATGAATATTTTTCACTGTATATGCCACTGTTTCACTTTAGAAACATTTTTTGATTGTAGATAGAAAGATTCTTACACATTTTATAAGGATTTATACAATTTTAATAAGTCAAATTATAGAATCAGATCTATTATGTAAAGCATATCAAAGACTAATTGAGATAGTGAAGTTGATTGAAAATAATCACAGACACAACAAAATTACGCCAAATCTTCACCTTTCTCTTTATTTGTACGATTGTTTAATAGACTATGGCTTATTATATGCATTTTGATGTTTTTCTTTTAAACGCATAAATGGAATATTAGGTATTTTTTTTAAGAATTTCTTGAATAAATCAGCTTACTAATTTGTGAACGATTTTTAGGTTCTTTACTGAATAGTAATAGAAAAATCAAACTTGAGCTAATGCGTTGATTGATGTTTAATATTCAAATTAACAGTATTACAAATTCTAGTGATATTGAGGTAAAAGGACTTGAATTGTTGGACAATCAGCCTTTAATTAGTTTTTTTTTAGATACAGACGAATTTTCTTCTGACAAAATCCATTGATTTTGGATGAATTTATGAAATATTAAGGAATCAAATGTTATTGGTAGTGAACCATTTTCTGGCAAATTCCTTAAACCATCTTCTGATAATATAATTATTTCAAGCGAAATGCTTGATTTGATAGTTGAATACTACAATGTGATTTATATCACGTTTGATTTTAGAAAGCCATTCGATAAGGATTCAGAAGATGGTATAATGATTTAGGTTAAAATGAATCAATTCAAAAGATGCTGAATTGGTTCTAAAATTTAGATCGTTAATGTCTTTGCGATATGTAAAAAATTCATACATTTTGACCAAATTTATTATAAATGATAGTATAGTCAATTGTTATTCTAATCAAGTCCAATATAATTTTATACATAAGGCCGATTTGCCATCTGAACAGGCTGAATATTTTTTAGCATATATTCATTAATATAAATCTTCAAGTTCTTCAGATATGCAGTATTATTTTAGCGAAGAAGAAACATGTAAATTCAAATTATAAAATACTGAATTTTATCCAAAAAGTCATGATTGTATAATATCAGTTCATCATATTTAGGTCGATTTATACTGATTAATTATCAAATTTTAGTCTAGCAAAATGCAAAGGAATATTTGCTGTTAATCCAATTAATAGAAAATACCATTTGTAAAAATAAATTGAATGTTTTTAACATTATTTGGCTGTTAATCCTAAATATCAGTTATATTTCCTTCCAAATTTTATTTTATTTTAAAATATTTTAATCTATTTTTGATGTATATTAATCAGATGTAAATCAGACATCAATCAGCTATAAATAAGATAGGTTGAATTTTAGCCGATTTTTGACATATGCCAATCAGCAATAAGTATGCCAATCGGCTATAAATAAGATAAGTCAAATTTTAGCCAATTTTTAGTGTATGCCAATCGACTAGGCTGATTTTTTGATAATTTGCCTATTTTAGGTCGATTTTAGGCTGATTTTTCGCATGTCTGATTTTTTTGATTTTGATCAGTGTTTAATTTAAAAACAGTAAACTTTATATATTAAGAATGCAATTCTTTAATAATTCAGGTATAATACCAAAAATTACTTGTTAAAATTAGAATTAAAACATAAAATTTCACAAAAATTGAGAAAAAAAGTTGTTTTACTAAATATTTATAATGCTATTAATTTTAGTAAAAATGCTTGTAAGTCAGCAAACAATTTTTAATTGTTAAAAACATACAGGAATTCTTTTACAAAACAAAATGGATAATGAAATTAAGGATTATGATAATCAAGTAATTCAAAATGAAATGGAAATACAAGAGCTATTCTATTTGATGATTCTATAGATATAGCAAATTTTCTTCATATTGATGATAATTTAAAAAGTAGTGAAGGGTTAACTGATAAAGAAATTGTATCTATGTTAAAATCTAAAAACACTGAAGTAACTGAATCAAAAATAGATTCAAATGAAGAATTTAAAATGATTTCAACTAAAGAAGCCTTGGGTTACTTGGATGAACTTGTTTCACTTTTTGAATATTCATCAGATACTTCTATTAATCCAGATGAATTAAATATCTAAAAGATATTAAGACACCATTATCCCATTAATAACAAAGCAAACTAGATAGTTTTATTTAAAAATATGTACTACTAATCGGTTATGCTAATATATAATAAATTTCAATTGTTATACCATAAACTATCAAATTTTATTAAATTCTGATAATCCGATATACTGATATTGTTTTACATAGAGGTCCGACTGGTATACATAGGGTAATCGTGTGTATAATATTGAAATATATGAAACTTATCTATATTAAATCTACTATGGAGCCCAAAACTACAACACTTTACGCCCTCTTATAAAGCAAAAGCAAGGTGAAAAGATTGCTCCTTATATCTTCAAACTAAAAAAAGCACCGCAGACTATCAAGAAATATCTGGATCAAGAACAGATAATTTATGAGGTTTACCAGGAGAAAAGGATAGAAAAGCCTCCTAAGCAGACATTGGCCAAACTCTTTCAAGAGCCAAGGAAAAAAAGAAAAATAGAGAAATAGAGGATTTATGTATATGCAGGGGGGTAATCCTAATGCCTTTTTATTTTATGTAGCGTCGCCACCGTCACCTGTGCAGCCTGCTGCGGAATTGCGGTAATATGCACGATGTTGCGTCATTATTTAGTAAGTATAAATATTCAATAAAGAATGGCATGGCCAAGTTTATCAAAAAAAAATAATAAAGTAAAAAAAAAATACTTTTAAGTGAATTTGAATTGAAAATTATAAATATTCAATAAAGAATGGCATGGCCAAGTTTAAAATAAAATAAAAAAATACTTTTAAGTGAATTTGAATTGTATAGTCTGTTGCTCAGTTGAAATGTTTTAATTAAAAAAACCAATTTAGGGATTCATTTTATTTATTAACTTCATATTATGACCAAGATACTAAAAACATCGGATATACATTAAATTTTTCATAATTAACCTGACAAAATAATTCTTAACTCTTATTTATCGTTAACATATAGCAGGCTCAAGCATAGTGCACAGACATTGCATTTGTATCAATGCCGCTACCTATGAACCCAAACTTTCCAAACAGAAAGAATTAGACAAAAATAATGTAATACTTCAACACGTCTCACCTGCTTTATTCTAAAGTTTGGTTGGCTCTGCATTCCAGCTGGGTTTTCTGTGTCCACCATGGCTTGCGGATGTGTTGGAATTTGCGATGAGTAGGTACGACATCGTCGACGCCAAATATTTCATCGAACGGATGGTAATAAATCTGTAAGCTTTCGATCGCTCTGTCTCTTTCTCCATACATGTCCTATATAATTACCACAACACATTTAGGAGATAAAGAAACTTTCTGATTAGAGGGAGTCATCTTACCATACAATATTTCAAAACCTGGATAGATCCTTTAAGCCTCCCGATTTGCTGAAGATTCGTTGGCAGCTCAAATCTGCCCCCTGGGAATAC
The DNA here is from genome assembly GCA_910591825.1 of Funneliformis caledonium. Classification (NCBI taxonomy): domain Eukaryota; kingdom Fungi; phylum Glomeromycota; class Glomeromycetes; order Glomerales; family Glomeraceae; genus Funneliformis; species Funneliformis caledonium. Next base: position 10,651 of record CAJVPQ010002612.1, read on the forward strand.
GACATAGTACTGTTGTGTTAGGTCTATCAGAAGCATTTGACCACTTGTACCAGCGATTTGAAGGAACGGTACGTTAACACCATCGATCTGCTCGTCCATCCAGTTAAAACCCAACAAGTTGTTCAAGATGGATTGATTTATTCGAGCCGAACGACAACGGTCACCAATGACCTTAGCGGCTGTAGCACGCGCTGCAAATTCCCATTCTCCTAGGTCTTTTCCCGACCTTGTCAAGAACCGAACGTCACATCGGCGGCCTTTGCTGTAAGCATCACTTCTGCTCGGCGGGCAAAACGACTCACCCCTTGGAAACGCATATGTATAATCAGTAAGCGTCGTAATATAGTCAGTCTGAATAGGCAATAGTTGATAACCAACCATTTTGAATGTATTTGGGAACCTTCCATCAGCGCCTCAATGATATACCAACATGCCTTCAATATGGCATCTATTTCTGTGGATTCGTTATGGCCTCCACAGCTCAGAATATTGTCCGTATTCTTGCTTTTAAAAATGCTACATATAAACAAGAGTTAGAATCATGAAACCAAAACGACAATTTTCCCAACAAATTAAGTAATGCTCACAAATCGCTGTAAATTTTGCCGACTTTATACATACAGCTTTTTTCGTCGGATTCTTCAATCTTTTTCAAGCACATGCCGTGTGCTTTCTTCACTTCTCTCCTGCGAACCATCTGTACAAAAGACAATAAACATGTAATAATAGAATGAACGAGAAACCGGCAACAAAAAATCCACTCACGTCTTCTACTGTTGAGATGAACGTATTGACGTCTTCCGGAAGATCTGGAACACGGAGAATAGCCTCGTGTTTTTTGGTCATGAACTTTTTATCTTCTATAGTAAACCATCCTTTCATGTGAGCCGACAAATCGATAATATTCGATGCTCCATAACGTAAAGTGGCCTTTTCAATTGCTGTTGGCCGTTTTTTGTACTTGAATGCTTCAGAATTGTTGCCAATCTTTTCCACGAAGATTTCTCCAACGTTTTTGCCAGATGGGAGAACCCATTTATTCTCAGCTTGACCAAATAAGAGGGTAGCCTCGTCCGGCAAAGGTGCATCTTCTTCATCTTCATGGTCGATCTCTTGGAGATTGCCTTCGTCTTTACGGTTCTCAACTTCATCTTCGTCGTCGTCGTCTGATGGCACAAGGCTCAGCAAAGGGGCCTTTTGGATAGTAGCTGAAACAGACTAAACGGCAAGCTATGTCAATAAAAATATTTTAAATAGAACTGACAATTTTGCTTACATGTGGCCTACGTCGCTTTGGATGCTTTGAAGTCAGATCCTTTTCCTATTAGTTTGGAATGATGAAAAGTTAATTAATAAATGTCCCAACAGCTTCTTTCAAAAGGTTCCGTCACGCACTTCACCCGGGGTCTCCTCTCCTTCAATCACGTCATCACTCTCTTCCCACTGTTCGAGTCGTGTACGCTTAATCGGAGTGACGGGCTTGGACGGGGTTGGCGAAGGCGAGACTTGTTCCATTTCTTCTTGCGATTTGTAACTGTATAAAAAGATTAATTATAGAAACCGATTTGATACAATTGAATGCCAAAGCAAATTACTTACTCATCACTACTTGTCACCTCAGATCGACCTTTTTTCCAAAATCTATCTCGGATGTCGTTGTTACGAGCCGCCATCCACTCAACCTGTTTAGTAATTGTTCTGATTTGAGTAGATTCTACAATATTCCCTGTTCAACTCCATATCACATGACAACTCACCTGCCTAAAGGAGTCTTTTGCTATGATTAATGCTTCCTGATTTTTGAGAGATTGATGCTCTTTCTGCATTGTTACAAGTAACCACCACTCGCAAACATCATTTGGAATCTTTTTCTTTCAATAAAATAAAATAAATAAGACTGAAATGGATCCAGCTCAAAAACGACAACAATTAAATATGAAGCCATCATTCTAAATGTGCAAACAACCATATGCTCAGGACGGCTATCCAGCCATGTCTCCAACAAAGAGATGTCCTAAAGCCCAAACTTCTACAAAGCCTGTTCGGTTATGACCTCAGCTGCATGCCCAGGACGGCTATCCAGCCATGTCTCCAGCAAGGAGATGTCCTAAAGCCCGAACTTCTACAAAGCCTGTTCGGTTGCAGCCTTCATGCTACTCACTCTAGCAAAGAAAAATCACTCACCAAGCGTTGCTGAAGACGAATCTCCGAATTCAAAGCGTTTGTCGCAAAAGTGTTTAAATCGTAGTCTTCAGAATCCACACTTCTACACCGAGAAATCACATAGTTGAGAAGTTCCTTGAAATATTTGTGCCATCGTTCCTGTCGATCTTGAGACTTTATGTTTGTCGGAAACAGGGATTCTCCCTTCTCGTTCATCCATATCAGAAAATTGAGCTCTTTCCACTCGTTCGGCTTCCTTTCTTTAAAGTACTCTAAATACTCTAAAAACACGGATACAGAGATTTACAAAAATTCTGGCTCTCCCACCAACGTAAATCTTTAACCTACCAAAAGATCATAGGCAGACTTTCCTATGATTGGCTATTGCAGATCAATTAAATTTGGTATTATTTATACAGTTTAAAGTACCT
>CAJVPQ010002613.1:0-13240 GCA_910591825.1 Funneliformis caledonium
GTTAATGTTTAAGGTTATCAGTTTTCTAACACTAGTTACGGTGTCGTTAGCTTTCGTTTTGGTACCTAATGAGAAGCCAAAACCTAGATGGGGTCATAGCGCCGTGCTCTTGAATGACAAGTAGGTATTATGTAATGAACATATTCATTTTGTAAAATGATTACTGTACCATTAGAAATTTAACAGAGAGTTAAATAAATTTACTATAGATTATATATTTATGGCGGAAAAGTGGGAACAAGTTCGAAAGAGGATCCTATGGATACAAGTCAGAATTCAAACCAACTTCTTATCCTCGATGCATCAGTACCTTTCACAATAAAAGACCCTGCGTGGACTTTACGTTTGGTAGGCCCTCGAGTTGCTTATCATACAATCAGTTTAGGTGGAACACAAAATGAACTTTTAGTATTATATGGAGGGGAATATAATAATGATGTACCTATACCAGCGAATCCATTATTTTACTACAATACTTCGGAAGAATCTCCGTCATGGATTTATGCAGGAATACACCTGTGGTCCATACAAGAGAACATACGGTAGTTACAAGATTAAATGATTCTATGAATTATTTTTTTGGTGGCATTAATACACCTGACCCAAAGGTTTCAGCAAAATCTCAACTCCGGGATTTATTTAAAGTGGATACTAGGGGAAATCACTGGAATATCATGAATGTGGGTCCAAATACACCGCCAGGAAGATTTCATCATACTGCTACAATTCTTTCTGATGAAAGGATGTATGTAATTGGAGGGTATTCTGTAGACAAGTTAGCAGACATGAATGAAATTTACGTTTATGATACGATAGAAGAAAAATGGAGTGTTCAGGTTTGTTTAAAGAAGGATCTTTTTTAAATATAAATTTATTTTTTTTTTAAAAAAATATATATTTATATTTATAAATATTTTAAATGTGATATCCAGACCGCAGTTGGTACTTTACCTTTGGCACGCAGAGATCATACCGCAGTAGGAAGTAAGTTGCAAAAGTGATTACAACTGGTTAACATTTATTTAACATATTTAACTTAACATTTTAAATGAAATAATTTTTTAATTTGTAGCGCATGACGGTAAAGTGATAATATACGGCGGTGTTAACCAAGATTTTACTAGAATATTTGATGATATTGCAATTTTGGATACAACCAAACAACCTTATACTTGGAAAGTTTATAAGGCAAACGGCGTCATACCACCAGCAAGATATTCGCATACGGCTACGATCATTGGAACTAATATGTTGATTGCATTTGGTATATATTCATTGAAAACAAGATACGTGCTTGTATAGTTACGTGATACTTACATTTATGAAAAATTTTATTAGGGTATTTGGCAGATAATATTGCAGATAATAATATATATGTCCTTGGTATACATCTTTCATTTGGTTTTGGTTTTGATTTTAGGTTGAAATTTGACATTAAATAAGTTTTACTTTGTTCCTTTTTTTTTTTAGATACAAACACGTACACATGGAAAGAAAATTACACCCCAGAAAATTTAGAATTTACAAAAACAACGCTTTCAATTTCAAAGCCCTCAATATCGACAGTAACGACACATGGTACTGACGGAGTTAAATTATTGTTTATTTTGTTGGTTGGTGTTGGTTTATTTTGGTTTTACAACAGACAAAGACGACGCCGTATTATAATTTTATAAATTCAATGAATTTAAATTTGTATATTAAGATGTTATAGTATTGGTTTAAACATATTTCATCGATTTTATTTTTATTCTTATTATTTTCTGTTTTTATTAAATCAAATAAATGTAAATTATCAATATCCTCCGTTATTTATCACTATAATTTTTTTTTTTTGAAGACGGAGAAATTTGTTATCTGTGTGATCGTCATTTTAGTTTTGAGTTAGGTGAGGACATCGAATGCAATTTTTCATGCAGTTCATGACTTCATCGTTGTAATATTGTGTGATGTTATTCAAGTAAGATAATATTTAACATAGCATTTGCCAAATCTGAAAAAAAAAAAAGGAGGGAAATTCCTCAATGAATATTTTATGATAACAAAATTCCGGCTGAAAAATTTTATCAAAAAATTTATCTTTAAAGATGTAAAATAAATAAATAAATAAAAATTTCATGAAGTTTTTTGTTTTTTTTTTGCAATTTTGAATAATTGAGAGTTTCAAACGAAATCTCGCCTGCCCTTAATCAATTCGCGTCCATTAATTATTAAAGTTATTTTATTTTATTTTTTATATATATATATAAATGATGCGTATATCTCATGAATTCAAAATATTTATTAAAAATTTTTTCTGGAAACAAATTTTGTGTATTACATTTCATATTAAACTAATTAACATTCATATTTCTTTTTTAATATTGGACAATTCCATTACGCGAACATCTCGTAGGGCAAGGATACACAGAAGTTTACTACTAACGCAACATGTAGGATAAGTACAAATTCATATTATTGAAACGAATCAAATAAATTGACCTCAACTAGCGTATCTTCCCTGTAAAGCAGTTCCCGAATCCCTCAGCCCATAAAAAAAAAAAGAACGTTCAGAAAACGTACAGGTACATACAGAAAACGTCCGAAAAATGTTAGATCATCTGAAACCATCTGCAACAACTCATGTTTTTGCGATGTATGTGCCTGTACAACTTAACTGGACGTTCTTTCTTCAACGTGTTAAACAAATCCTTACTACTTAAGCCGAAATTTCCATTCAAAAGCAAGCTTATTACTTGGATGATCTTTACAATCAATCGAAACTTATTTATCGAAAATCGAGAATGAAAATGTCCGCATACTATTGTTTTAAAAGCCTTTATTTTTTAAATACCGATTTTTGGTGAAATGGAGTAAAATTATGCGCAAAGTATCCTTATATGTACCCGGGTATATTCTTATATAAATAAATCTTTTTATAATAATTATCACGTGATAAATACAGTTTGCGGAACAGCTAAAAGCCTATATCCCCAGAACAGTATAAGATGCACCCCAAAATACTATAAATGTTCGGCGGATGAATCATGTTCTTCGACATCACGATTAAAAAGACAGAACATGCACATAGAACACAAATAAATAGAACCTTACGACACAAAATCTATTTTTACCTTTATAAGGGTGTTTTAACAGTTTCATTTACGAATCTTTTATACTAAATATCCTAGTTGAAGTGACATATTCAGGAAGATATGGCATATGTTCAGATCAAATCATTGATTTATCTTTATTAAAGGAAGGAACCTAAATCCATACAATGAGATTATCGTAAATAAATGAAAGTAAAAAATGTTCAAAAATTGATGAACAAAGAAAAGCATTGATACAATGATATTTTTTGGATTGCCATGACATTCCACTATCTTGTCCATGCGTGATCATTATTAACGGAGCTGAGTTGGAATATAGACTCCGATTATAGCTTGCATTTTGGGTTGGGCTAAGTGAAAATTTAACCGTTCTTTTTTAAAGTCGGTGAAAACATTCCGAACTGAATTGAATTTACATATGTTTGAAAGTCTGATTGAACACGGAAGGAAAATTTGACTATTTACAAAGATCAACTGACTTATGAAAAACTAAACTATAAAATTTTGATTTTTCATTCACATTAACTTCTTTTTTAAGTCAGTCATCTTATCAAAAAAAAAAAAAAAAAAAAAAAAAAAACTAAAATCGATGCAAGGCTTACGGATCAGATAATGGTCGTTCAGCCACAAACTTTAAAGTTCATTTACTGAATAAATTAGAGTTAACAATTAAAGAATTGATTATGTTAACCATTTAAGCCTTTCATTAAAAAAAAAAGATCTTCATAAACAGTATTAACCCGATTTATCTTTAAACAGGAATAAATAATTTTTAATTTTCACACATCAATTAGATAACACGAATTATATCGGTGAAACTTATCGGAATTATAACCCAAATTTCCTGCTTTTCGCACATAATGCGAAAGATGGCAGAGATTGCTTGCGTAGTGAAAATGAAAAAACAAAAACAACAAAAAAAAAAACATGCAAGCAACAAACATGTTTGATTTCATTACAGGATGCAAGACAAAAAAGATAAGGTCTTAAATGAGTTATATTGTGCTATAAATAATCCTCATTGTTATCGTTATACATGGAATTCTAGAACTTGAATTCTTTTTGTACGGAAAATTTGATGTGTAAAAAAAAAGTAACAACATCCATTCATTTGCGTAATGTTTTCGTTGTTATCAATCTTTTTTTGTTTAATTCATGAGAAATATCTCTATAAATGAAAAATATATATTTGTATATTCATTTAACCAAAAAGAAATCTATGTGAAAGGTAAATAGACAAACGGACCATTTTTGCCCCGATTATTACATCGGAATAATTTTTTTTTTTTTTTTACATTACATATAAAAAAAAAAAAAATTAATAATAAAAAAGCTGTCAAAAAAAAAGTATTTTTTTAATTTCCCAGTTGAAGATAAAAAAAATTTATGTATAATTTATTAATTAATTAATTAATTAATTAAAAATGCATGTTAATGAAAGATTCTGGGTGAACCAAGTATTTTTGATCTTGGTTCTCCTAGCTACCTTTACAGTTGGTCAAATATCGTACGTTACCATTGAGGAAGATACTACAGGATTAGGAGCGCTCTACGCTGATTCTTCGCATCCAGACAATACTATTTTATTTAGGTTGGCCCGTTTAGGAGGAACCGGTTGTAATGAAGCAACCATTTTGTTCCGTACAATCTCAGCCGAAGGTGTAGTAACCCCCTTTAATTTAGCAGGCGAAGATATCGCAGATATCAGTCCAACCAATTTTTGTCAATCACCAAAGAAAAGATCGATATTTGAAAATAATCACAATCGTAGACGTCTACTTGAAAACTATTTAACGAGAAGGACCGAAGATGGCAAGAATCCTAAAGAGCCCGATGATGATACACCTAAAGAGCCACCTAAAGAGCCCGATAATGATACACCTAAAGAGCCACCTAAAGAGCCCGATAATGATACACCTAAAGAGCCACCTAAAGAGCCCGATAATGATACGCCTAAAGAGCCACCTAAAGAGCCCAATGATGATACGAATAAAGAGCCACCTAAAGAGCCCAATGATGATACGAATAAAGAGCCTACACCCAAGGAAACACCCAAGGGAACGCCTAAATCACCTGCACCTGTCCCGGATGGAATTGGAGTTCTCACTTTCGCTGACAATCTTATCCTCCTCTACTTTCAATGCGGAACTGATGTGTTACTAATATGCGGTAATATCTATGTAAATTATGACATAACAGCCCCCCTTCAAAAGATAAGGTTTGAAGAATCTTGCACCGAATATGATGCGGTAAGGGGACAAAATGGGTTCCTCTTTCTGTGTTATAAACAAACGGAATCGACGATTTCATGGCAAAATTGGGGAATTAATGAAAGTCTGATAAAAAGGATTAATTACGGAGAAATCACAGCGGTGAATGAAACACTTAAAGGATCACTTGTGAAAGCGTTCCCGGTTGGTCAAGGAGCTTATTCAGTCGTTATGGGCTCTTATGCTCAGCATACGGCTAAAAATCTCTACATTCCTCCAATTGGCTTGGCGGCTTATTTCTTAACAAATCAAAGTGAATTATACAACGGTCCCTATAATATATATTTCAATCCCGGACAAAGTGAAACGGACGAAGTTAATTTTGCGATTCGGGTTTGCCATTCTCAAGCTGGAGGATATGGCTACCGATGCCTAATAACGATAAAAAGAGTGGCCGTCACAAAATTTATATCTATTGGATTTTCCGAGGCTGGGGAAATCACCTCGACCTACGAATTTCAATCGTATGAAGTGACCCCTACAACTGATGTTGGGGGAGCCGCGAGTTTGCGTTATGGTGGATATTGTATTGTTATTGTGGATAATGGTAAACTTGACGGTCTTGTCTATAATGAAAAAGGTATTTCTGGTGGAAAATGGGGAATGCCGAAAGACATCAATTACACTCCCAATGTCGGTGCTACCTATAATAATACTGTGTACGGTATGGAACAAATTACAAATGCAACTTCATGGAGAGTTCATTTCTCTCAACAATTACAAAACTATAAACCTAACCTATAGCTTATAAAATCATAAATATATATAAATAAAATGATTTTTAGCTTTTTTTTTTTTTTTTTTTTTTGATGTTTACAATAAAATAAAAAATTTTTACGAGCGGAGTGTTTTGAAGTTTGTTTTTAGTAAACTTGTTTTATTGTACAATTATGTGTTTCTAACATTACCGTTTATGGCGATGATTGATCACTTAAAGTATATAAAAGAGAGATGAATATTTCCTTCCATTTTTTTCCCCCTCCTTTTATTAAAAAAAAAAAAAAGATAAAAAAGATGTTTCGAATTACAATGATAAGACATCTTGTTATTTTTTCATCGATTCTATCCTTATGCCTTACGCAAAATATGGAATTAGATATTTTAACAAATATACAAAATAATGTGCAATTACAAATGTTTGCTGTAGTAACAGATCTGGCAAAAAAACTTCCAATCATTGAAGAAACGATAGGTAACGGAATGAAGTATACAATTTTTGCTCCATCAGATCAAGCATTTGCCAAAGTAGGAAAATTAAGTGACGTTGCTATCGATAATATGTTAAAGTATCATATCATTCCTAAAGAGGCGAAATCAACTGATTTCATTGGTATTCAATATGAACCAACACTTGTTGATTCTCCAGACTTTGTAAAGTTAACAGCAAAGGCAAAGCAAAAACTTATCATTAATAATGAAGGTGAAGCGCTTACCATTAGCAATGGAAATGGCGATGTAGGAAAGGTGGTTGGTGCCGATAATGTCGCAAGTAACGGGATCATCCAAATCGTTGACGCAAGTGAGTAAATCAATCAAAAAAAAAAATTTAACGAACCAACCCTTGTTAAAATTTATCCCATTTTATTTTAGTTATCGAGCTACCAAAAAGTCCAATGAGCGTAATGGGTCAAAGAAAAGACATAAATGGTTTTGGAAAATTAATCGTCGCAGCAGGCCTTGGAAACTTACTCGACGGATTGATAGGAGCCACAATATTTGCACCATCAAATGAAGCGTTGACAAAAGTGCATCATGAATTGCTCACTAGCAACAATTTAACCCGGCTTACAAGTATAATTCGACATCATATCGTACCAGATAGAGTAGTTTTTTCGGGTGTATTATTAGAAGGAGCTTCGGACAATTTAAAAAGTTATGAAGGATCTACAATTCCGATTTCAAAAATAGGAAAGGTGCTTGCGATCGAGAAATCAGTCGTAATTACTCCCGATATTTTATTAAATAATGGAATTTTACACGTGATCGATGAACTTCTTTTGCCACCTGGAATTAAACTCACACCCGACGAGTCCGCAAAATCACCACCAAATAATTCAAACGATACAAACGATTCAAAAAAGGAACCTATTCCATCTGAAGATGACGGTAATAACGGTTCTACTATTATCATTGTTTCCGTATTAGGAGGATTTTTTGTTATATTTGCGGTTACCGCATGGATATTAATACAACTTAAGAGAAGACAGAAAACCAAATTTTTTAATAAACATCTTAATAATGATGAAAGTTTTGCTACTCAAAATGATAGATTTAGTAATCAAAGTTTTGGAAATGTAATTACGGGTCACGGTAATACGAATCAAGAAGCGATTTCTCCTAATGACGGTACCTCGAATGTGAGAAATGATAGTAGGAGGAATACGAACCTTGGTGCGATTTCTCCTAATGACGGTACCTCGTATGTGAGAAATGATAATAGGAGGAATACGAATCAAGGTGCGATTTCTCCTAATGACGGTACCTCGTATGTGAGAAATGATAATAGGAGGAATACGAACCTTGGTGCGATTTCTCCTAATGACGGTACCTCGTATGTGAGAAATGATAATAGGAGGAATACGAATCAAGGTGCGATTTCTCCTAATGAAGACAACATGAATTATGGTAGGAATTCGAACCAAGGTGCGATTTCTCCTAATATTGATAATAATATTATGATGGGAAATTATAACAATCGAGGCGTAGTTTCCCCAATTAATGATGAAAGGAATATTGTAAGTAATTTTAATACAAACAATAATAATAACAATAACAGCATATTTTATGGTAATAATTATATGCCTCATTATACCCATAACCGTTAAATAAACCAATCACATCATTTGCATAATTTACAAAATTATTGGCAACACCGCCGGTCATTTTTTTAAATTTAGAGACAAAAAAAAATCTTGTTCACGTGATCTCATAATTAAGATATTATTTCTTTTGCATTAACAAATCCTATCTGCTATAAAAAATGTAATTTTTAATATAAAAATTATATATTCTCATAAAGAAATAATCGACTATATCATTTGATTATAAAAATCAACAAATTTGCATAATAAAATGTGTATGTTTCTGAAAATCTCGATTTGTTAGATTCAAAGATTCAAAAATTTTAGCATTAAAATTTTCATGATAATCCATCTTGTCGGATCTGATATTAAAATCTTTAACAATATTTAGAATATCATTTCAAGCTTTTATATTAAATCATTTTTATTATTGGTTAGATAGTAATTTTATAATTGAATTTTAAATAAATAAAACTTTAAACAATCATATATTTATTAGTATGATTTCATCTTTAAATAATAATTGCTCCAAAATTACAAATAATTTAAAATTAAAACAATACCTTGATAAGAAATTCAAATATTAAATAAACTATTATAAAAATAAATTGAAAAAATAATTATTTTCTTGTAACTTTAATAAATATCTAAAATATTTATATCAAATTGCTATGTATATTATTTGACAATTATTTTTATATTCATTATAATTATAATAATAATCAGTAAATATAATATACAAAAAAAGTTGTTTAAAAATTTAAATCAATTCTCAATAAAAAATTATTATTAAAATAGGATTTAGTTTTATTTGAATTAGTAATTTTTTCACATAAAAGTATAATAATATTTGGATTTGATTATATTAAAGATTAAATAATTATTTTTTATTGGTCAGTCTATTAGGATCATGCTGATTTTGATGGATTAATATTTTTGCTAATAGCTAAATATCAAATATAATAGACTTTTTATACTTTTTCAAATACAGTTAACTCTTGTTATAACGAACTCTATGTCCTAGATTTCAACTTCGCTATAAGGCTATAGTGAAGATTTTAAGAGATTTGATTGGCCAATTCGCTATAATAAGAGTATTTTTATTATATTTGTTCAAAAAATTCATTATATCAAGAGTTCGTTATATCAAGAGTTGACTGTATTATTATTATAATAATATTAATTTAAAGCATGATTTTTTATATGATTGATATAATAAACTAATTATTGATTAGAAGGGATAAATATTATGTCACCCTTTTAGAATAATTAATATTTTACTTCCTTAACCAATAACTATTATGATAAAATTTTCTCTAAAAAAATTTTGATTATTTTTTTTATTTATTAATTAGTATAAATATATTTTTATAATAAAAGAATTATTATAAAAATTATAAATTTTCCTTTTAAAATATCAATTTTTCATATTAGATTATAATTTATTTGTTAATTTTTAAATAATTAAGTAAATTTAATTATCAATTATTATATAAAATTTTATTCAATAATTTATATTTTTTTTTATAAAATTTACAAACTTTTTTAATAATTATATAAGTATTTTGCAGTAAAAAAGAGTAACTCTAAAAATTTTTTTTTTAAATTAACATTTATTTTACTAAAAAAAACTATATTTAACTTATAAAATAAAATTTTTTTTTTCTTTTTACTATAAAATATTTATATTATTAATTATTATTATATTACATTTTTTTTCAACTTTTTTTTTTTTATAATTTTTATATTGTAAAAAACTTTTTTTCTTATTCTTTTACTATATATATTAAAATTAAAAATATAAATAAATATAAAAAATAATCTAAAAAATAAAGATTAAAAATATAACAATTATTATAAATACTTGATATAAATAATTAAAAAAAAATTGTAAAGATATTTTATTTATATTCAATATATCTATTATATTATTTATATATTGAAATAAAAAGACTAAGATCACATAAATAAATTCAAAAATTACTAATAAAAAATAGTAATTAAATTAAAAGATTTAAAGGATTTTGAAAATCTTTATTCAATCTAATATTAGTAATAGTTAAGGTTACTTATCTAAACTCATTTTGAATTTATCAAAACTTTAATTTTACTAATTTTTTACTAAAGTTTTAATATAGTTTCATATTTAATATAATTTTATTTTCCTGAATTTTGCTAAATTTTAATAAGATTTTAATAAATTTTACTTATTACTATTTAAACAATTTATAAAACTTTTAAATTTAGTCTAATAACTTTAATAAAAGTCAAACCTATATATCTATTAAATTCTAATCTAAAATAAAAAAGAAATTTAATTAATTTAATAGTTTAAATTATAATAATTTAAACTTAACTTTCATCAATTATTAAAATATATTAAAATTTTTTATTTTTTATAAATAGTTCATCAAATTTAAAATATTATTTAATATATTTATATTATTATATATAAATAATTAAATTAGTAAATTATTAATAAATCAATAAAATTATTAAGAAAATCTAAAAGTTTAATAAGTTATTTAAATAATAAAAGATAAAAATTTAGTAAAATTTAAAAAAAATAAAATTATATTAAAATAGCAAGATTATATATAAACTTAATAAAAAGTTATTAAATTAAATTTTTAAGATTTTAGTAACTTTAAAATAAATTTAAACAAATAATCTTAATTATATAATAAAAAATTAAATTAATTAATTTATATAATATAAGTTTTTTTTTTAATAATTAATTTATAATAATAAATAATAAGCTTTTAAAATAATAATATTTTGATCAATTAAAACTTAAAAAAAAAAATCTAATAATTTGATTATAATCAAATTGTAAAATATTAATACTGATTTATAATAATTTATTTATAATTAAATCTAATTTAAAAAAAATTAGAATTTAATATAGTTTATATTTATTAAGCTTAACATAAATCAAACTATTTATAAGTTAAAAAAGCTAGTTTGTCTAAGCTTAGTTTAAGCTACTTTAGAATATAATTTATTCTTGATATAGTAAATTTTAATATATAACAAATCATATAATATTTAATCAATTAAATATGTCAATTTTTCTTTTTTATAATAAATAACTAATTAAATTCTTCAAAATCTTTTGTTAACTTACTATAATAAATTTATAAATAGAATAATCGCTTTGCTATATTAAGGGTAGACTATAAGTTATAAATTAAATAAGTTAACTTACATCATAACTTAGCTTATAATATAGCTAACTTTATTGGCTTATATTTTCTTTAAAGAAATATTTCAAAAAGTATTTTCTTTAAAAAAATACAGGTTTAAAAGTATTTCAATTTAAAAAAATACACTCAATAATATTCTTTTTGAAGAAACACAGATCTAAAAATATTTTATTTGAAGAAAAATATATCTAATGATATTTTATAAAGAAAATTAATACTGAAATTAAAAAATGCATCTATAATATTTTTTAAAAAAAAATGCACTTAATGATATTTTTTTTAAAAAAATCTACTTTTACACATTTTTTATAAAAATTACTTATAAAGTGATTTTTTTAAATAAATTACTTATTAAATAATTTTTTTAAAATAATTTAATTTAAACATTTTCTTTAAAGAATTTTACTTTTAAAATATAATTTTAAGAAATTCATCTTTAAGATAAAATTTTATAATTTTACTTCTATATAATTTCTTATAAAAAAAACTTGTCTTTCTTTAAAAAATTCACTTTTAAGTCAAATATTTTATGTTTAAAAAGTTTTTCTTTAGAAAAAATTATTTAGTAATATTTTTTTTTAATTGAAATCATTTTAAAAATATTTCTTTCATTAGGAATCATTTTAGAAATATTTCTTTTAATAAAAATTATTTTAAAATAATTTTCTTAATGAAAAACATTTTAAAATATAGAATTATTTTAGAAATATTATTTTTATTAAATATTATTTGAGAATATTTCTCTTAATAAAAATTATTTCAGAAATATTTTTTAATAAAAGCATTTCAGAAATATTTCTCTTAATAGGAATATTATGAAATATTTTTATCAAATTATATAAGGCAAATAAGCTGATTTATAATCTAAATTAACTTAACTTGAATTGTTGATTGATCATCATAAATCAAACTAAATTAAACTTAAAAATAATAAACTAAATTAAACTGATTTATATAATATTTTAATAGTATTTAATTTATTAAAAAAATTTTTTTTATATTCAAAAATTTTATAAATAAAAATTTTAATATAGATTATTAAGTAATATTTCTAAAGTTTAAAAAATTAAATAATATATTATTTAAAAATAATTATATATAAGATTATTATTTAAATTTATTTTAAATTTAATAAAATTCAAAATCTTAATTTTATTAATTTTATTTTATTTTTATATAATTTTATCTTTTTTTAAATTTTATAATATTTTTAATAAGATCTTAATATAATTTTATAAGTTTATTTTTTACTATTATGTGATTTATTAAATCTATAATATTATATGTAATATATATACTGTATTATTTTATATGATATAAATATAGTATTTGTATTAATATATAATGATTACCATAAGAAATACAAGTAGTTTTTGTAAATTTAAAAACCTATAACTTATTGATTATAAATGTTAAAGTTATAATTTTATATATTTTTAATTCTTAGTTTTAAAAATTATTTTATATTAGAAAATTTTTTTAATTAAGAATAATAATTTTATATAAATAGGCTTTTTGTAATAGAAAGAAAGGAAACTACCAAAAAAATTTTTTTAAGTTAATGTTAAATTTGAACTTATTTTATTAAAAAAATAATATTTAGTTTATAAAGCAAAAAAAAATTTTTTGGTAGTTTTCTTCCTTTCTATTGTAAGAGCCTAAATTATTAATTTATATTAAAAATCTATATTTAGTAAAATTTTGTTGGTAAAAAACTTTTATTAAAAATACTAATCAGTAAAAAAAAATGCCAAAAAAAACTGAAAGAAAGAACACCAACCGTGGTCGCTCTGTGTCGCCAATATCTGACAAACTACCAAAAAAGAAACAAAATACTCTGCAAACTTCAGACAACGACCTTTCTCTTACTT